>JARUHE010305351.1:0-12480 GCA_031471125.1 Archaeomysis grebnitzkii | reverse complement strand
AAAAAACTAGTAATTTCCATTAGGCTATACGAATATTGTCATGAAAACACTAATGCTGAAGTAATAAATGTAAGCAATATATTATTGTAAATGGACCTTACCAAGATTGAACATGAAAGTACAAGAATTTAACTGTTATATCGGTCGCGTTTTTGGCGCTATAGCCTATGTCGTTTGCTATGATTATCACATAACTTGTGG
The DNA here is from genome assembly GCA_031471125.1 of Archaeomysis grebnitzkii. Classification (NCBI taxonomy): domain Eukaryota; kingdom Metazoa; phylum Arthropoda; class Malacostraca; order Mysida; family Mysidae; genus Archaeomysis; species Archaeomysis grebnitzkii. The sequence continues at coordinate 12,279 of JARUHE010305351.1, read as the reverse complement.
AAAATAATCTAATATGGGTGTACTGAATCTAATGAATTGTAATAGATCGTTTTTGTTGAACGTGGGCAGAAAATATTTATATAGAGTAGCATTTGCAATGTAGTCGTTATCCTTTTATTTTCTTTCATTGTTAAACATATCGTGGATAGGAAACTGACGCTGATATTCAGATTAAATCTACATTCAACGACAAACACAACAAATGAAAGTGATTTTTTTAAATATGACATTGGAAGCTAGATATATACAAATACTGTACTGCATTCAAACCAGATACATTTTCAATGACTACTTTATTAAAAATGTCACTGCATGTGTACAATATAAACAGCATGCATACCTTCATTTGTCGTAAGTTCAACATTAAGACTAGCAAACCAATATAAATGATTTAAAATAGAAATAACATAAACATTTACTCTATTTGACAGCTTAAAGATAATTAGTATTTTATGTCAATAAACCCTTTGTATAACATAATAACATCAAATTAACAATGCAATAAGTACAATTTGAAACATCAAACTGTTAATGAAATTTATCAATGAAAAACTACAGCAATAATTAAAAATACAGTAGGGGTAAGCAAAACTGGATTGAAAACCGAAGCCAAAGTGCCGAAGCTTCGGCATGCCGAAGCCGAAGCAGAAGCTTCGGTACACCCCTAGTAAGTACCACAACCTATGTAACCTATGTAACATATGTAACGTATGTAACCTATGTAAACTATATAATGTATGTAACGTATGTAACGTATGTAACCTATGTAACGTATATTACATATGTAACGTATGTAACCTATGTAACGTATACAACCTATGTAACGTATGTAACATATGTAACGTATGTAATGTATGTAACGTATTTAACGTATGTAACCAATGTAAGGTATGTAACCTATGTAAGGTATGTAACCTGTGTAACCTATGTGGCTATGTAACGTATGTAACGTATGTAACGTATGTAACCTATGTAACCTATGTAATATCGACTTTAAATTATTAAATATTTATTGTTATTCCCATGTATTTATCATGTTCTTTGTATGTATCATTTGTTATTTAGTTTATGTTTGCTGTTAGTTATTAATATTTTATGTTTCTTATAAAAATATATGTAAATGAGTAATTAACCATAACTAATTGAGTCGTTCTCTTTTTAAACGCGTATCCCATTGTTTGAGGGCCGCGGAATCAACATATTACTGTCTTGTTCCCCCGGAAATACAAACTACCGTCTTTGTTCTACCTGCTCAGGCGTTTTATGACCAGGTCATGACCATCTATTACCAATGTTAACTAACTGTAAGACCCTGTGACAAACAAATAACAACCAGTATAAATATTTGCCAAATAAACATTAAAATTCCAAGTGTTTGTGTCCTCATTTGACTTTATTTTATTTTTAGCGAGTTAAGACTCGTAGTGACAATCCATAAACCACTCTATTTTATTTGTGAGTTCTCTACTTCTCACAGTATGTAACCTATGTAACGTATGCATTGGAGTAATCATAACTGCATTGGAGTAATCATAACTGCATTAGAGTACTCATAATTTCATTGAAATTAATTGCATTGGAGTAATCATAACTATATTGGAGTAATTACAATTGCATTGTAATAATCATAACTGCATTTAAATAATCATAATTGCATTGGAGTAATCATAACTGCATTGGAGTAATCATAGTTGCATTGGAATAATCAAAATTACATTGGAGTAACTATAATTGCATTGGAGTAATGATAACTGCACTGGAGTAATCATAACTGCATTGGAGTACTCATAATTGCATTGAAATAATCATAATTGCATTGGAGTCATCATAACTGCATTGGAGTAATCATAATTGCAGTGGAGTAATCATAATTGCATTGGAATAATCAAACTTACATTGGAGTAATCATAACTGCATTGGAGTAATAATAACTGCATTGGAGTAATCATAATTGCATTGGAGTAATCATAACTGCATTGGAATAATCATAATTGCATCGGGTTAATCATAATTGCATTAGAGTAATCGTAACTGCATTGGAACAGTCATAATTGCATTAGAGTAGTCATAAATGCATTGGAGTAATCATAATTGCATTGGAATAACCATAATTGCATTATAGTAATCACAACTGCATTGGAATAATCATAATTGCATCTGACTAATCATAATTGCATTGGAGTAAATATAACTGCATTTGAATAGTTATAATTGCATTAGAGTAATCATAACTACATTGGAGTAATCATAATTACATTGTAATAATCATAACTGCATTGAAATAATCATAATTGCATTGGAATAATCCCCATTACATTGGAGTAATCATAATTGCATTGGAATAATGAAAAGTGCAGTGGAATAATCATAACTGCATTGGAGAAATAATAATTGCATTGGAGTCATCATAATTGCATCTAATTAATCATAATTGCATTGTAGTAATCATAACTGCATTGGAACAATTATAATTGCATTGGATGAAAAACAATTGTATTGTAGTAATCATAACTGCATTGGAGTAAACATAACTGCATTGGAATAATCACAATTGCAATGGAGTAATCATAGTTGCATTGGAGTAATCATAATTGCATTGGAGTAATCATAACTGCATTGGAATAATAAAAATTACATTGGAACAATCATAACTGCATTGGAACAATCATAATTGCATTGGATAATCATTATTATTATTATTAACAAGTTGTCCAAAAACTTTAATCATTAAAATACAACTTATCTTAATCTAAACTTTTCTTTGAAGTTCAAAAATGTTTTACAAATCTGTTTGAAAAATTTTTTCATTTAAAAATTAATTAAACCTGTGTTAATTAAGCCATGAGAAAATAATTGACGTAAATTATATTCTGAATAATTTCATTAACAAGCACGAGTAAATGCTACGCTCCAAAAGCTGTGTTAGTTTTTTCCAAATTTGTATAAATGTTGGATACAATTCTATTTATTTTTATAATGACATGTTTTCTTTCATTTTATACTATAGATATTCAAATAACAATCTTGGTTAATCATGAATATGATGATAAATTGATGATTAAGTCTAAAAACTCCCAAAATGTCTATTATTTAAGAAAGTATACACTTTTAGCAAAAACTTCCGTCAGGAATTCTACCTGAGAAGCTCCAGTTCTTTCATTTGTTTTAAATAAACTTTTCTCTAAACCTTCAAATAAAATCTCGGTTAACCATGAATTTAAACTCATTTATAAATTGTATGTTTTAATAAGTCCTTAGTGACACCAGTGTAGAATGTTATGTTCTTCATTTTCATTTAAACACATTTTTCTGTAAAATAATTGTGTTTTTTTGAAAAAATGACAAAATTTAGTTAAAGTCCACTAATCATCCACCGCCCAATAAACAATGTAATACAATTTTAATTGAGCCACAACAAAAAACAACACACAAGACACAAAAAGTGTGTCTTGTTGAAAAAAGTTGGTCAATTTGATGATGTCAATTTAGACTAACCTCGACATAGAGTGTTTTCAGTGTACATTATCTTGCACATTACTCTGTTTTTATGAGAAAAAACAATAATAGTTTGCTTTGATGTAATTAAAATGTAATTACATTTTACTACACTTGCAATAAATTTTAAATATAAAAATGAAAAGCCTAACATTAAAAAGTTTTACCTTTCCGGTAGTAAAATGTTAATGACACTCTAGGAGTCTGGGCGAATGAAGAACAACCCATATTTTTTTGCCCAAACACACAATGTGAAATACAAAAATTATTATAAAAAACTATAATAATAATGTTTTTTCTTCAAATTACCAAAAATAATTTGTATTATCTATGCCTTTGCATCATAACAATTAATTTATGAATAGCAATATAATCGGACTTAATTAATTGGACCTCAACAATGTTAATAAAGCAGAACATAATTAACATATATTGCACAGAACGCTACTTATTAGTAAGAAATAATAACTTTCTTATTATCAACGTGTCTTATTATTAATAATGCATGTATTTATGTATTACATCTTTTATAATTAATAATACTTGCAATTATGAATTACATCTTTTATAATCCCAAAATACTTCCAATTATGTATTGCATTTTTTTATAATTAATAATATTTGCAATTATGTATTACATTTTTATAGTTAATAATACTTGCAATTATGTATTACATTTTTATAACTAATAATGTTTACAATTATGTATTACATTTTTCCAATACAAAAATACTTCACTGGTAAAAAACTGCGTTGTTACAACATAAATTTCATAACTACGGGCTTATAAACAGTTGCTATCAAAATGTGTTATTTGTTAATTTTAGTTAATTGCTATTAATGTTATTTAATTGCTATTAATTTCAGCTAATTGCTATTAATTTCAGCTGATTGTCTTTATAGGACAAGGATTAATAACCAAAAAGTTTCAAAGTATTAATAGTTTTTCGACCAAATATAAAAGACGAAATAAAAACTCTTGATAATGATGACCGCTTCCACTGGCTGACGATGGTTGGATTTAGTGAGGACATACAGGGGACATATCGATAATATACCGAGGATATCCGAGGAGGATCTCTGCCATTTCCGACAACCTTATTGCCTTATTGTGTCCTCCTTGAGGGCCGTGATGAGTCTTCAAAAAAACCTTTGCCTCGATTCGAGTCCCGGGGTTGGAGGCCTGCTGTGTTGGAAGCCGTAGGGGATACCCTTCAGTTTTAGCCTTGCCCTTGTGATAATTTAAGGGAAACCCTTTAACTTTAGCCTTGACCTTGTGATGAATTAAAAGATACCCTTCAACTACAGTCTTGACCTTCATTCTTTGTGATGATTTTGGCTCCCACGACGTTGCAATAGATCTCAGCATTCACTTGCTGGCGGTCGACAAGGAAGTGGATAAGGTCACATCATCACTAGTTGTATTGTCCGTCTTAATTGAGGGTGGTCATCAGTTCTCTTGGATTCGATCCAACGTTGAATTTATCTGTCAAGGGCGCCATCGATGTACATTTTTTCTTGTTAGGAAGAAATTGATGACCAAATCGTACATCTTCAATCACCTCTAAAACGAACTTATTTCATACTATTGGTTAGAATATACATTTTAGCTTGCGCATGCGCGATTAAACTGAGCTTCTTGATGTATGTTTAGTTGATGGCCATTTCCTTGTCAAATCTTTATAATGACACGGTTTGATTGGTTTTGATGCTTTTTTTTAGAAAGCAAGTTGTGGTCATGCTATTGCTGCTTGACTTGTGTGCGGCTCACACATTCCTCATATGTTTTAAATGGCTTGCTTAGTGTACTAAAGATAGGATTAGCCCGACGAAAGTTTGGCATGTTCCATGTCGTGTTTTCGATCCGATAAAGTCGAAATGTAAGTTGAAAAATTAGTAACAAATGGTATGGGGAGGGTTGCTAAATTATGCCGGACCATAATAACCGATTCCTTTGCCAACTTAACAAATTTATTTGAAAAGCTAAGTATTATCGCTCAAAAGATATGAATCCCTTTCTACTTAACTGTTATGTAAGTTGTAGTTTAAGAATTATTTTGTTTGACTGTAAAACATGAAAACCTAATTAAGCAAAATAGTCAACTCCGGTTTTGTTTTAACGATGATTGACTAATTTAAAAAGGTTTATTTAATATAATGTTTCAGTTGCAAGGACTTTAATTTTTTGGCCGATAATTCATAATAATAATAAGAAGAAGAATATAATAATAATGAAAAATAGTAATAATATAATAATAATAATATGTTTATGTTGCACATCAATGAGAAATCAAACCATTAAAAAAGTGTTTACAAACATTAATGAAAACAGTTTAATTAAAATCACTAAAAAGTTATTTTCTTTATAAATTTAATATAAAGTTAATTACTTATTTTTTGTTCAATATTTTGTGAAATAATAATTTTAAATTACATAATTTCATTATGAACAGGTTAGCAAATATTATAATGTTTTTGAGAGAATATATTATACTCTCCCCTCTATCTTTTTAATGAAGGTTTAATATTGATTTTTTATACACACTTTGCATTTCTAAGTTCCAGAGTAGATGTACCTTCACCTTCTTCTTATTTGAATCCTTGGCTTATGTAAAACCTATGACGATGGTGTTCGTGAACAGGTATAGAACTTCTCCGTGATCATTAATAGCGGTACTGTTTGATGTGTTCTCGAGGTGTTCTAGTATGCCTTCATGACAAAAACAATAACACTAATAATAGCAAAAACAATAAAAACAACAACAACGACAACACAAAACAAAAACAACAAAAATAATAATAATAGTAAATATATAAACATTGATAAATATGAAACTTTTATATATACATAAATATATATATATATTTATATATATATATATATATATATATATATCGTTGCGGAACGCGTTCTTCAGCCTACTTTGTAATTTTCCACTGAAAAATACTAAATTTTAACTAAGAAGTACTAAAATTATGTCCGCCATTTAAATGCATAATGTTCTTTTTTCAGTTCATTCGGACACCAAAAAAAACACTATAATCAAACATATTTATTAAAAAGTAAAACATAAAATGATTAAACACACGTTTCTAAAATTGCACGTGTCTAAAATAGCGTCATACAACTTGTTAGATATAATTATTTCAATTAATGGTAAACATTGTTTGAATTATTGTCAAATCTTTTAGCATGAATTCGCCATTTCATTTTGTCTATGTTGCTATTTATCCTCATATATCTTGAACTAGTTTAATTAAAATATTGTCATGCAAATAGAAGATTAATATTCGTATAACGAAAAGTTTAGCCCAACTCACACAACATATGTTTGTATACTGAATTAAATATACAGTGTTTTTGTCACACTGTCCGGCAACGACAAAACTTCGTGCCCGTCCGGAGAGCGAATCGTTACCATAAATTAATTTCATAAATATTACTTTTGATTTTGGGTTTTTATTGAAAAAATAAAACGAAATAATAATTATCCCTGGATAACTATTTTTACAAGGACTAAAACACATTAAAGTCAATATATACAATCTTTAACGTAAATGAAACCTCGTCACTATATGCTATTGTGCAATAAAATATTTTTTAAATATTACATCAATTAGTTTTTTCGTCCACAATATCTTCAGCCTTTCGTTACCTGATTAACATTTGCATTAAAAACTATAATAGGTCAAAGCTATTAGTATATATAACCCTTTTATATACCATTCATTTTTCACTAAGGGCTGTGTTTTCAAGCCTGAGTTAAGCTAGCATCGACCTGGTTAGTACTTAGATAGTTGACCGCGTGGTACACTAGCTTATGTTGGCCTTTAGGCAGTGCAGATGCAGGGCACCCATAGTTGGGTTCATTGAGACTAAGCTAAAAAGAAATACATGAACAATTTGGTAAATCAGTTGGTACGAAAAGGTATAGGCTAATTAGCTTATTACAGTGCCATAGAGAGTTACCGGAGTGTGGTACAGTAAAACCCCTGAAACGTAGACCGAAATATTGCCTACGTTATAGAAAGAATCTCCATTTCGACCATACAACTTAACACCATTACCCCTGCATTTGTGTTAAGTTTTATTTGTATACATAGAAAAGAGGTGGACGTTTGAGGATTTATCCATTTAATGATTCTTCGTCTTATGATCTTTCTAAGTTTTATTATTTTACGTTTCATGAGTGTTAATGTAATTAATATAGGTAAAAGTATATATTAAGCCGGAACAAGCCCCCGCGCCCAGCTATATAACTTTTAAGGGCTAGTCGAAGACAAAAGAGAAAGTCATTGTAATGTGAGAAGTGAAACATTTTTACTGTTATTTAATCAGAATTTTAGACCACATTAAAACCCATTCGGAAACTTTCAACAACTATTCATTGGACTCAGACGGATAGACTTGGTTTTAATTGGCTTTTCATTGGTTAGTTATATAAAAATATTTTTTTAGATTGGTTATCATTGGCCCATCCATTTATCAGGCAACTTCTTTTTTATGGTTAGCATTGGCCCATCCTTTCATTGACCAACTCAAAGTGTTTAAGTTATATTGGTCATAGTCGGATCATCAAATTATCAGCCAACACTGAGTATTTTCAATTGGATATCAGCGGTCCATCATCATTACAGCCAACACTACATTTTTATAACTGGTTATTTCTCCATACATTTTTCAGCCATCTTTGACATTTTAACAATTGGTTATAAGTGGATAGTTTTTTTAATCACCCAACACTTGATTGAGCAAGATCATCTCTCAATCAGCCATCATTGATTTATTTTTATTGGTTATCAGTGGCTCATTTTCAGTTCAGACAACATTGTGTCTTGAGTTTGTTATATTTGGACTATCTTTTTCTGAGCCACCTCTCGTTCATTTACAATTGGTTATCATTGGGTGGTATCCAGCCCTGGCTAAAGTCTGATCATTCTTTTAATCAGCTAACACTGAGCTATTTAAATTGGTTTGTTGTTTGAAATAGTTATCATTGGTCAATCTTTTTCTCAGCCACTTCTGATATATTTCTAGTTTATTATCATTTGATGGTATTTGTCAGCAAAAAATGAGCAACTCTACCTTTCACTTAACCAACAGTTATATTGGGTATTAATAGACCATCTTCATTTCAACCAGCAGTGAGTTTTCAATTAGATAATCATTGGTTAGTGTTCGCTTAATATGGTTCAATGTTTCATAGCCAGCTCTGACCGACCGCATTGTTGGCTACTGGTTGACTAGTCTATGGCTGGCGATCAAAACAAAACGTCCCCAAATCATGTCAGTTGGTTTGATCTGGCAAATCGTTGGATAGTGTTGGTTCTATATGGCTCAATGTTTCATAGGCAGCACTGATCCAAATAATATATTTTCAACCATATATAGCTTAAATTATTAATGATCGTTTAAGCAGAAATCAATGTTTTAGAAATATATTTAATGGTGGGCTTGGAGTTTTCATTGGTGCACAACTGGAGTATGGTAGGATTAAATCGCCCCCATTGATGGCTAGTTGGTTTGAGCTGGCTAATAGATGGATAGGGATGGTTTTATGTGGCTCAATACTTCATAGCTAGCACTGATACAACGAATACATTTTTAAACTAGTTTTATTCTTATCATAAAATGTCTTATATTATATATGGACTAGACTATTAATTTTAACTTAAGCCAAACAACAGGTTTTGTAAATTATTTTTAATGGTGGGTTTTCATTTTTCATTGTTGTGCATTGTGCAACTGGTGTACGGTTGGTTTCGATCTGATTCATTATTGGCTAGTGGCTGGCTAGTCTATGGCTAGCAAACTAAATTTCCCTTAATCATGTCAGTTGGTTTTGTGTTGGGTAATCAATGGATAGTATTGGTTTTATGTGGCTCAATATTTCATAGCCAGCACTGGTCCAACGAATAGATATTTTACTTGATTGTATTCTTATCATCGAATGAAAGACCGTAAAATATTTCAAACTATATATAGACTAGACTACTAACTTTAACTTAAGTCAAACCCCAGGTTTGGTAATTGTTTTTTAACGGTGGTTTTGCATTTTTCATTGGTGCTAACTGGATTATCGTTGGTTTTACTCGGCTGCATTATTGGTTAGTGGTTGGCTAGTCTATGGCTGGCAATCGAAATGTCCCGAATTCATGTCAGTAGGTTTAAGCTGGCTTCTCGTTGGATAATGTTGGTTTTAAATAGCTCAATATTTTATATCCAGCACTGATCCAAAGAATATGTTTTTTTTTGGTTTTTAACGGTGTGTTTGTTTTTTGCATTAGTACTAGTTAGATACTGCAGTCTTAGCACATATCTAAGCTATATTATAACAAGGCTTGTTAGAGGCATACTTTTTTAGGGAATTTAAAATTCAGTGTATGAAATGGTTCGTCAATAGCACAAGTGAGGTATTATCTATGTTATTTGAATATGGATTGCCTCATTTGTGCTATTGTGGATCCGAAAACAACTAATTATGACATTACTTTGATGTAGAAACAGTCAACTATAAATAAATGTACTTTCAGCTTAAAAGTTATCTCAGGCAAGCATAAAAGTTGTTTTCTATGAGGGTTTATTGCGATCAATGTTTATGCAAACATACGAACAAGGCATCATGGTTTTGAACACAATTGTGATGTTAAAAATATATTAATGTGCCAATAGTTAGTGAAAAGCTAGCCATCATTGAACCAATAGTGATCCCAATTCTAGCCATCATTGAGGGATCCGTGAACCAAATTCTGAGCCAGTAATAAACCATCATTTATCAGTCATCATTGAGCCGGTAGTAAGCCAAATGATGGCTGCCATTGAGCCAATTTTTAGCCATCATTGAGACAAATGATAGCCGCCATTGAACCAACAGTAAGCCCAAGTCTAGTCATCATTGAGTCAGTTGTGAGCCAAGTACTAGCCATCATTGAGTCAGTACTGAGCCAAATGCTATCCGTCATTGAGCCAAAGGTCAGCCAAATGTTAGCCACTATTGAACAAGTAGTCAAACTAGTATTAGACGCCATTGTGCAAATAGTGAGCCAAATCCTAGATGTCATTGCACCAATAGTGAGCCCAATTCTAGCCATCAATGAGCCACTAGTGAGCAAATACTAGCCATCATTGAAGCTGTACTGAGTCATTTATCAACCACCATTGAGCTAGTAGTGAGACAAATTTGTGTTGCCAATAGTGAGCCCTTTGTTAGCCACCATTGAAAATAAACGTTAGACGCATGAAACCAGTAGTGAACCAAAGTCTAGCCATCATTGAACCAGTAATTATACAAATGCTAGCCCCTATTAAGCCAAATGCTAGTCACTATTAAACCAGTAGTGAGCCAAATGCTAGTAACTGTATACCATATACAAGCGGCCATTGAACCAGCAGTAAGCCAATTGCTGCCCACCTTTGAGCCGAGTATACGTATATCAACTGCCAGCCACAACTGAGCAGGTAATGAGCCATAAAACCCAGGCAATAAACCGAATGTCAGCTAGCACCAGACCGTACATTAGTCAACGGCTAGTTGTGGTTAGTGTTTGTACTAATACCGGCTATTAATTGGGTAAGTACTGGCGATGAAATATTGAGCCATACAAAACCAACAAAATGCAATGACTAGCCAGTCCTCGATTTTTGGGACATTTCGATCGCTAGCCGTTCACTAGCGAATCACTAGCCAACAATGTAGCCGATTGAAACATATCAGAAAAAGAATGACAAATAAAAATAAACATTTTTTGTATATTTCAATAAATATTGGCAAAGATTTCAACTGCTGAAATTATAAAAAAGCTAAAATAAGCTTGCTTTTAAAAACAATTTATCAACAATGTATAGGTTAATAATTGTTTTTTTTTTCACTGTACAAGTCAGAATGATTATTAATATTATTAACATATTACTGTTATTTTAGTATAGTAATTACTATGATATGAATAAATATGGAAAATAAAGGAAACTATTTATTCTAAGAGAATAAAAATTTTACAAACGTTTCTAAAAGATTTCACAAAAATATCTTTATACGGTATTTAGTTGTAACAACATTACAAGTCTAGAGTGTATCATCATTATTGTTTGCATTCGTTCATTGTATTATAAAATACTATTGAATAAAAATCACAAAAGCTAACTTGGGTAAAACCAAAATGAAAATATAAAATTTTACTTCATTCTAAACAAAATATTTTCCAATAAGTTTTTCAGGTTTTTTAAAATCCAAAAAAAATTGTTATTTCAAACATTGAGGTAAATAATATTTTGATAAATAAATTCTAAAATAGTTTTGTTTTCTATTTGAATAATTGTTTTTCAAAATATTTCAGCTTCTTTAATTGAAATTGTTAATTTGTTGTGAATATGAAAAATAACTTGACCAACAACATGTTGATTGATTTAAATAATTTAAATTTATTTATATTACTGTTACATTTATCATGGTTGTTAGTGCTGCTATTATTATTGTTGTTAATATTATTAGTAATGTTATTATTATTATTGTTGTTGATGCACCCGCCCAAACGAAAATAAATTATTCAAGCAATCGAAAACACCGAAACTGAAAAAGGTTCAGCAATCGGGCAATCTCTCGAGGGAAATATTTAACATCAACGTTGGAAATAAATAATTTCGAATTTCTTAAATGAGACGTCATGAATTTGTGGAATTTTATTTTGAAATTCATTTACATTTGCATTTGCATCTGCGAATTAATTTTTGTTCAGTTTTATCTTATGACATTCAAATTAACCCTTTGATGCAGTCTTTGGGTATTA
>JARUHE010305329.1:0-12481 GCA_031471125.1 Archaeomysis grebnitzkii | reverse complement strand
CTTTTAGTCTCGAAAGAAAATTGTAGTTAATCTGTAGCATCAAAAACTAAAAGTCAGTTGACGAATACATCTCGTAGACAAGGGTTATTTTTAATGTTAACTTTGTTGCATTATCGTTCTTATGGAAATAGTTCATCTGGCTTATGTTTTGTTCTGGAGGGTTTGCAATGCAATGGCATGAGTGCAATATATAATTTTCATGATCATGTTTTGATTCACAACTTTACGAAATTTTAAACTTTTTTTGGTTGAAAGTTGATTATGTATAATAAAAATGTATTATTGAAATTTTACTGCTATAGCACTTTTCAATGTATCGTTAAGTATATGTGTGGACATTAGAAACACTTGATTACATTTTTATGTTTAAGGTTTTGAAAATTGACATCAAGTTGATTAATCTTTATTAAAAGGCCAAACTTTTTGACTCAATCAAAATCGTAGCACATTGTACCAATGTGATCTGAATTTGATTGAATCATAAGAAAGTTGATTGAATAAACAAACAAGGGTTCAGTGTTAACAAAAGTTAGTCATGTTTATGATATAAATTATGACTATCTTAGACATCCAAAAGTTAGTCAAGAGTGTTCAGTGTAACGCAACATAAGGTTATTTATTTTAAAAAGTTGTCTACCACGCGTTTCGATGTAGCCATTGTTATACATGTGTAACAAAACAAACTTTTGATTAGATAAGAACAGTTAAAAATACTTTTAAACATTTGTTTCGATTTTAGTTATATAATGAATTAATCTTTTGTTACAGTGAATAACTTCGTTTAAAAAGTTTTATCAATTTTAAACATTTCAAATAACTAAATTTGTTAACATATATAGTACATACTATTTTTGTGGCTTTTGAGAGATACTTTTTGGCTGTAAAACTTATTTTAATGTTGAAATAAAAACGTTTTTCAAAACTACAATCATACTTGCATAAAGTAAATAGTTCTTAAAGGTATTAAATAAAGCTTAAAGAAAAACTTTAGTTTGGTACTTGAATGAACCGTTAATGTTTTATTGTATAAGAATTGTCTGTTTTTAAATATTTGGCTGATGTTTTTTGACCTTTCGATATATTGCTCAAAATCAATAATTAAAATTACTTGTAATAATTATATGTACGATAAACAACATTTTTTTGTTATTGTGTGTTATGTTAACAATAATAAAACAACATTTGATGTTCAACATTTCATCACAATTCATTAAAAAAATATTTATAAATGTATAGGTAATATGATATGAAAAATAAACATAAACATATAAATATCTCAATTTTGAATATATTCAACTCGTTAAGAAAGCGTTTTTTATAGTATAGATAATATAATGTTCATTGATTTTTGCTTTCTTTGTATCGATTTTTGATATTCAAGGTCAAAATGTTATAATATTCATAACGGTTTATACTGAAATTTATTAACACTGAAATGTAACGTATGGAATAAAATATTTTTGGAAGGTAAATCTTTATATAGTCTATATTATTAAGCTGTGTTGGAAAAAAAAGCTTCTATACTTGACCTCTGATTGTTGTTGGAACGGTGGATGATTTGTGGACTCTAATTTTTGCCATTTTTTCAAAAAAATAGAATACAAATTATTTTACAGAAAAGCTTGTTTAAATGAAAATAAAGAACAACATTCTACACTGTTGTCACTAAGGATTCATTTGTGAAATCAGTATTTACTTATTAAAACATATATTTTGTAAACAAGTTAAAATTTATAGTTACCTGAAATTTTTATTTGAAGGTTAAGAAAAAAGTTTATTTTGAAAAAATGCAAGAAATGGAGATTCTAAGGTAGAATACCTGAAGGACTTTTTGGCTAAAATTTATACTTTTTAAAATAATAGACATTTTATGAGTTTTTAGACTTGGCCAAATTATTATCAAATTCGTGATTAACAACGATTTTTATTTGTAGGTTTAGAAACAATTGTATTAAAAAATAAAAGAAAAGTGTTAATATACCAATAGATACAATTGAATTGAAAAAGTACACATACAAACACAGATTTTCATGCGTAACATTTACTCGTGCTTGTTTACTCATTGAATAACCTACAATAATAACAAATGCAGTAAATACAATTATTAATTTGATTTTAATTATTATGTGTCTTGCCTATCATAATCTGCTTCACTAGTCTTGGGATAAGACAAAAACAATTTTTGTGGGTGAAAAAGAAACTTAAATGATACATTCAATGGATAATTAGACTACAACAACCCAACTTTTCTTTTTGCGTTAACCCTATTTTGCCTGGTGTGACGAAATCACCACCCAATACCAACGTTAGAGGTAATAACTATCAGGGTGTTGAAAGTTGATGTATTCTTAAGCCTTGACTTTCGCTGACAATTCCATCTTTCCATTGGAATGTCTGGAGAAAACTGTAATTGTTCCAAAGCAGAAGGAAACTACAATTAAGCCTTTCTTATGTGTGTTTGAGCAGTGTGCTAAAAAATACTACTCAGCCACTCGTTTATTTTGACCTTTTCACGCAAATCTTCTTTCGGGTTAACTTTAACCTTTTAATTCTAGACTATTGCTGTAAGGGCTAAACTACATTGAAGCTAGTATTAAAACAACTGTTGATTCACGGAATAAATTCGTCGATGTAGGCATTAAATGGTTAGGGTCGTTGGGAATATTTGAGACCAGGAAGTGTTTATGTATGAGGTAGGGTTAATCTACCCTGGCACTGGTTATCCTCGTTCTCCAACGATGTTAAGCTACGTTGGACTTTATTAATTTTTAGATCGGGATCGCATTCGAATGATAAATGATTTGACATTCTGGTCGGTGAATGTGATTTGTATCCAATAGCCAAGTGTAATAGAACCTAGTTAGCATCAAAAGTAAGACTCGTATTTTATCTTATCTTCTTAATACTTAATTCCGACTATTTGAACAAAATAAATTAACTAAGGTAATTCTAACCATGGAAAATTTGACAAACAATGGTACTAATTAACGTTAGAAGGCAAAATTCGTGTCTACATAACTTTGAAATACTATTTTTGTTATAAGTCAATGTTTTTATCATCATTATTAAATTTTTTTGCAGGGAACATATTCTTCAATAATGTGTCAATGCCAAGGCACTACAGTTATAAATAATAACTCGATGTGTAAGCGAAAACTCTGTAGATTTAAACTAAACCCTTCCACCTACTTTTAAAATATTTCCAAAATGCAATCAAAAATGAATCTACACACTATTCTCACATTTAATATAATATATTTAGCAAACATAATTGAAAGAAGCAATGTAGTATACAATGTTAAAGTTTAAAACTTTGACTTTTATATCAATAAAATACGAATCTAGAATTGATTGTTACCAGATAATAAAAGTTTATAATTATTATGATGTTATAACAATTACCAGATAATAACAGACTTATAGGTAACTAATCAAACGTAAGAGACACTTGATTGACATACATCTTGAATTTAATTTTGTTTAATTTTTCAGGTGATGTTACATACAAACCAAAAACATGTATTTATTTTGTCAGGCTTTTATATATTAATAATAAATATTACGATAATAACACTGAATACAATTTTATTTTCTTTCGTAAATTATTGGTGCTTTCGAAGTTTTCTAAATTCAATTTTCGTCATTCTAAAATATGAAAAAAATCTGTCATAAACTATATATAAATATATATATACATATATACACATGTTTTTTATATGATTGTTTTAAGACATTCCTAAACTCCTTAGATAAATTGCATGACTTGTTTTTATCATAAATGTTGCCCCCATTCTTTGTATCATTACCAACTAATTATATCCTGACAAATTATTCATAAATTAGACAAAAGCGTTTTCTCCAAACACAAACCGAAAACCTGATTTTGTGAGTTTCCTTTCCTGCCGGATGTTGAGATCCTTCTCTCGTGCCTTGTGCCAAGATGCTTTCAGCTTCACTTCCTGTTTTCCAAAAAGCGAATAATTATCTTAAGTGAACAACCATTTAACCATACTAATCAGCCTTTTTCATGCGAGTGAAAAGCCTTTGTTTTGATTAGCCAGGTTTTGGTAAGGTTTGTTTTGAGTTTAACATTGGTATAGATTATGGCTCCTTGTTTAAAATTATAACCATACCATGACTGTTAATAATGCTACTCTGACTATAACTACTGATACTATGACTATTATTACTGATACTACTACTATTAACGCTAGAATAAATTTTTATTTAATAAGACATTGTTACTAATCTTTATTTATTTTTTCTAGGTATGTGTTGAATGGTTTGTTTTGTGATCATTAAGTGGTAAGCTAAATTTGTATAAGTTATTATAAATATATAAAAAAAAACATTTTAAAACGTTTTTTTTTAAATTCATTTCAGCCTTCACTTCACTCCATAGTTATTTACATCATAGGATGTTGAAAATGACATCTAAAAGTGTTTCGTTTTTTATTACATCCTCATAAGCTGACGTATTTTTAACATTTCCTTTCTAAAATAAAATACAGTTAATAAATTCAAAAAATCACAGATAATATAACATTTTGCAAAAGTAAACGCTATTCTAAATTTTTTATTTCAATAATTTAAATTGTATTTTGAATATTTTTGTTTAATATAAAATTTGGAATTTTTTACCATAAATCACCACATCATTTGTTTGTATTAAGATAACTGATACTATTTTATTAAAATTTATAATAGTCTTATTAATATAGTTTTTACTACAGAAATTAATAAAGAAACTACTTTTATTTTTTCATATTACTAGCATTAACAATGCTATTTTAGCTAAGACTAGAGGAATTGATATCGAATAAGAAATTACATTGTGGTTATCTATAAAATCATCCAAAGATACATTAGAGCAAACATTTGCACAACAGTTCATTATGCCTAATTTGTATAAGTACTTCTGATGTTTTTGTTTGCTATACAAAACAATCGATTGAAATAAATTGTATGTTACTGTAGTGTTTGTCATGCATATTTAATTTCACACATTGTTTGCTTCTAATTTCTTGTGCTGAGGAATTAATAAGTACAAGTCCCTAAAACAAAGTCCAATTTCAAGTAAATACTGACAAAGATTACATTTTGGAACTTTATTTTGTGTAAATATAATAATAATTTTTCCTGTTTATCTATAAATAGGATTTGTTAACATTCGCGGAGGCTGATTATTTTTCCCTCGACGAATTACTAAAAATACACAAACATCAAAATTGTTCTTATTACTAACAATGTTGTTATTTTATTGTTATTTGTGTTTCTATTATTTGAGTTGTATTTTTATTGTTATTATTGTGTAAAGTATCGTTGTTTTGTTTTATTACTATTGTTTTTACTGTCAGTATAATGATAATAATTATTGTTATTTATACTAGCTATAGCAGTAAAAATATTCTTAAATATAATAATATTAACAATTGTTATTGTTTCTATATACATGAAAAGTCTAGTTTTGGATTGCATGCCTCGTGCATCCCATAGGAAAGGAAGGCGTAACAACCATCATCCCAGTGTCACATTTCACCCTATTGTGGCCCTCGGGCTCGACGCCTCTTTCCGGTTGAGGGATCTTTCGGTTTTAGTGGAAATGGTTAAGTGGTGTCATGGAAGGAGAAGGGGAGAGGGAGGGATAGGGTAAGAAGGAGGTAGAGAGAAGAGAAAAGGAGAGAGAGTGAGGGAAATTAGGAGATATGGAGGGAGAGAGAAAAGGGGAAAGAAAAAGATAGAGAAGTGGAAAGAACGAGGGAGGGAGAGAAAGAGAGAGATAAACGGGTAAGGAAAGGAAGAGAGTGAGAGAAGGAGATACGGATAGGGGGAGGGGGAAAGAGAGAAAAAGGGAAACTAAGAGGAGGGGATAATAAAGAGAGAGAAGGAAATTATAACAAGGTAAAGAGAGATTGAAGGGTGAGAGGAGGAGAGAGGGTACGGGAAATAGAGAGCAAGAGAGATGGGTTTTATTTAATTGAAAATTCGATTTAAACTTTTATACCTATTAAGCCTAAACAATTCAAAATGAAAAATTAAGATTTAAAATGAAATTAATTATTCATAAACAATCTCCAAACTTATTGATATTTACATGGCAGGAAATAGGCTTTGAATTGGCATAAAAGAAGCCTCTGGCTTAGAGAAATCGTATTATGCAAACCTAAAGAATAAAGATAAAATCTTTAGCTCTTAATTCCATTATGAAAATTGTTCTAGTATTAACATATCATTATTATTCAATATTATTATTATCTTCATTGTTCATATTGACAACATCTTTATATTTACAACTGTACAGCTATTTATTGGCTCAAAATAATGTTTGTTTGTATTTAGACATTGAATTATAGTTATTGTTATAAATGTTGCATTTTTGTTATTACTCTTACTAGTATTATTAATTTTATTATTAATGTTCTTATTATTATTATTATTACTTTTTTTAATGCTATTACTTTTATTGTTATAACTACTTTTATTATTGCTATTACTTTTATTATTATTATTACTTTTATTATTATTATTACTTTTATTATTATTACTTTTATTATTGCTAGTACTTTTATTATTGCTAGTACTTTTATTATTATTATTACTTTTATTGTTATTACTACTTTTATTATTGCTAAAGTTTATGTGAATTGTTTGAAACTAACTTAATTAAAACTTACAACAATGTATCTGTCAATATGATTTGTAAGTTATAATTATCTGGTTCATCAAACTGTTAATAACTTTAAATCTAGATTTTAATCAATTTATTTGTTTTTGTTATAATAGAGGAATGACTGAACTTTTTAAAAAATATTAAATCTCAGAAAACTTTATCTTTATTTTAATAATTATGAAGAAATGTCATTTTAAAATCAAATTCGTATACAAATGATGTATTGAATAACATATACATTTTTTAAATTTTATAAATTACGTCGATGAAATTTAACAACCATTGATTTCACTATGTTAAAAAAATTAATTGTTTTAAGCATAACTGAACATTGTAAACGAAAAGAATTTCGAGCTGCTTAAAAACTTCTAAACATCAATTTGTTTGTTTATTTATTTCAATAAAAGTATAATTCATGTTAACATTTAAAAATAAACCCGATACTTAATGGTCAATAGTCATATCTTACCTTTATCTTTATCTTTTATCTTCGGTCGCACGTTTTTCTTCGCTCAAATGGCCAGACCTAAATTGAGTTGTTTAACATGCAAATATTTGAGTTCCATCTCAAGGTAATTCTACTTTCGGATCTCAAAACAATTTTTATTGGCATGAGAAATCACAGAAAAAAAACATTTCTAATATAGTAAAGTGTAATAAAATATTTCAAATCTAAACTAACTTTTAGCTCAAATATATTTTTATAGCATACAATGTTCTTAAGTAAATCTTAGTTTTTTTTTTAGTTACAATGCAGCGCCGACATTTAAAAGAATATTCTTCAGCGCTTGACATATTTAGGCTTTATTTTTAGTATCCACATCAAATGGTGTGACCCTAAAGATATGCAGCCGACATATGACGTTTCCTTCACGCCGGGGTGAGCTTAGCTTATTCAAATTTCCAAATGATAGCTTAAAGCGGACTCTATTCGATGCGAATGCATTTTTTTTTACGCCGCATCAATATTCATAAAACTTTGGTATCTAGTCGGCCATCATCTTTCGTTATTGATTGTGTATTGAAAGATTTTTTAGATTCATAAACTAGAAGTTTAAATAAAAATTTGAACAAAAAAGAAATAACTAAATACATTATTGAAGTAAACCAAAACTAAAGTGTTGTTAACAAATATTTTTCACCATAAATAACTAAATTTGTTTGTTTTTGTTGAAAGTTTGGCCAAGCTATAGAACTATATCTAATGAAATTTTCTAAAAATATTTTTAAAGGTTTAAATTTGTTGTCAATGTAATGAATTATAATATCGTGATCGTAACTTGAAATAATGATCTGCAACTTGATTAGAGTATTGTTTTCATTACATTTAGATTACATTCCAGATAACACATTTCACTAATGACTTTCTTATCTCTAATCACGAACTGAATCTATTGGTTTTACTTGCAATTATTGTTGTAGTTATAGGTTTGTATGACACTGGTGTTGCAGTTATAGGTTTTATCTGACTCTGAAGTTGTATTTTTTTGTAGTTATAGATATGTCTGATACTGAAGTTATAATTATGGTTGTAGTTATAGGTTTGTCTGACGCTGAAGTTTTGATTATTGTTGTAATTATATGTTTTTCTAACACCGAAGTTGTAGTTATTGGTGTAGTTATACGTAATTTTGACATTTGAGTTGTAATTATGGTTGTAGTTGTAGGTTTTTCTGACGCTGAAGTTGTGATTCTTGTTGTAGCTATCGTGGTAGTTGTATGTTTTATCTAATTTATATGACACTGAATTTGTATTTTTTTGTAGTTTTAGGTTTTATCTGACACTGAACTTGTAATTATTGTTGTAGTTATAGGTATCTGACAGATGGCCTCATTGAAACCTCTTCAATATTTCTCTTGTGTTCATGATAGCTATTCGATACAACCTAATCAACTAATGTGTTTTAATTCAATAATATCGTATTCCAATTTTCTCCTTTTTATTATTTTATAATTGTCTAAGGGTCGGAAACCTTTGTCCAAAGCACAATATATTTCATAATTTTTATTTTTCCATTGATTTTTGTTTTGATTAATTGGACTGTTTTGTATTTGATTTTAAGTATATAAGTGGTAAAGAATCGGATGTTGTTTATTATTATTCATTCAATTCTTATAACTCGTATGTTAAGGAGCATGCATTGGAAAATCTTTAACACCATCACTAAATTTAGTATTTTATGAGAACAAATTTAATTTCAAGTTTGATGCTCGCTATAGGACTGATAATTCAACATTTTCTAGGTTTTTATTGCTGAAGAACAGGTGCCAGTAATTAATATGCAAATGTGTTTGTTTGGTATTTGATTAGTGAAGTTGAGACTATAATAAAGTAGTTAAAATGAATGTTGATAGTTTATGTGAAGAGGAACTGTTTATGGATGTCAATAAAAAATTAATAACAAATAATAAAAAGGTGAAAGAGTGCTAAGGAAATGTATTAGATTGTATAACGTTTTTAATTTGATAGACGTCTGTTCATGATTCCTTTCAGAACACTTTTTTGTCATTTCTTCGTTATTCTTTCCAATTATGCTAAATCTTATGTATTGTTCTTCATTAAAGTATGGATACTTTCTTTAATTTTCAGAGCTTAACTATATAAAAAGATACAAATTTAGTTCTGCATTTTCGTTTATTTAACTATGCATACAAATGTCATGTGATGAAGAGCCACACTTAATAAAGTGTTAAGTGCTTCAGACTGAAACCATGGTGTCAAATGTCGCAGGTTTAGAATGCACAAACCCCTTAGTCATGGTTGGTTATCATCAAAACAGGTTGCACGAATGGTGATGACGTCGTAGATGATGAATATGATGATAACTTCATTTGATGTTGATCTTCTATGTTCTTAATGACTTTCTTTCGTTGAATCAGATCACTCGATTATTAATTAAGGAGTTATGGGGACGACTCATCTGCGATAGTTTTTTTTATTTTTAATGACGAATTCGCCTTGTTTATGGGACGCTGTTCATCAAAATATATTTCTGTTAGTATTGGCTCTCTGATCATTAATCGAGGATTTCGCATGATTCGGTTTTACGATCTGATTATTCCTCTACATTATCTTGGCATCTGTTTTTTGTTTTCAATGTATCAACCTCCTTGGTGTAGTTTATTGCTCTTGGTGTTATTATTATTTTTCTTTCTAATAATAATACGGTAACAGCAAGAATAAGAATAATGTAGGTATTGTTGATTTAACATTATCATCTTCCTATTGTTATTATCTTACTATTACTATACTTATTAATTTTTTATTTATTAGTGCTATGAATATTATTGTTATTGGCATTAGTATATTATAGTTACATATCATTCTTTCATTGGTATCTCTTTCATCTGAGGATACACAATGTAACGGCTGCTGAATGTTCTTTGAATTATCTTTTGATCATGATACAAATGAAAGATTGTTGAACAGGTGTTCATGTTTTATTCATTAGCATCAAAGTAAAAATGAACAAAACGACATGCATATTCACACCCTAATTTATTTTTTAAATTTCAAACGTAAATGAAAACAATAAACATTTATTTGAAGCGATGGTAATCAGATGACTTTTCTGCATCTTGATAGCATATTAGTTAAATATTATTTTGAAATATAAATTAATTACAAATATTTTGAAATATAAATTAATTAAAAAGTATTTTAAAATATAAATTAATTCAAATACGTTTGGAAATATAAATTGATTAGAAAATATTTTGAAATATAAACACTAATGATGATCAAATTTTGATATTAGAGTCCTTGAACTTTATTTGCAACATTGTCATTTGCTTAGACTAAAGTTTTGCAATTATGTCTCTTTTTGTCTTTCTTCTATCTTCCTCTCCTTCTTGCGATGTTTTATCACTTATTGTTCCATTCATTTTATTTTACTTGTTCTTTTTTTTAGTTATCATTTTTTTGCCATCTCCTTTCTCCATTTGTATACATTTATCTTGTTTTCTTTACCTCATTCACTAGCTCTCTCACTCCTTCACTCTCTATCTCTTGATCTGTCGCTCTCTATTTGCCCCCTCTCTCTATCTGTCCCTCCTTTCTCTCTCTTTCTCTTTATATTACCACTCTCTATCTCACTCTCTCTATCTCACTCTCTTTATCTCACTCTCATACTATCTCTGTTTTTCTCTCTTTGACTTTCTTAGCTTCTATTTTTTTCATTTTATCTCGTACTTTCAATAATTAGTAATTTGTCACAAATTCATTTTGAGTTTAGATATTGCTTCCAAATAAGTGAGATTATTCATTTCTGTAAACATCTGCACAAAAAGTAAATTAATTGTTTTTCAGCGAAAGTCAATAAAATTATATCAGTAAATAACCAAAGTAATTGTTAACGTAAATCAGCGTCATTGCTACATAACTTTTAGCAGAATCAATTGAACAGATGTTGGCGAAATAAATAGTAAAAGTACTTCAACAGATTTGTTAGAGTACATCAGCTTCAGTAAAAAGTTGTTACATGTCTATTCTGGTTTTAGAAAAGTGTATCAATTTTTTATTGCAATAGTCTTACAACTAATTTTTACTTTCAAATTAGGTTTTAATATTTTGATTGTACTTTGTATAAATATGAAAATTTTACATAGCATTAATATTTATTAAATTTAATTTTTGTGAACAAACCGTGTAAGTTTTGCTCAAGCTTTAAACTAAAAATTCACTAAAACAATTATTAAAAAAATAAGTATCAATAGTGTTATTAAAAACATACTTCAAAAAACTATTAGACAAAATATGTTTTTTCCTAATATCTATTTATTAGACATTCGAGAGAAAAATATTTCTTGCAAAATGGTAAATTTGTTCGCATTTTAGTTTATATTTAATTGCTATCGTTATTCGACGGTATAGCCAAACATTTTACTTTCGAAAACCAGCCTTAACAAGAAAATTCATATCAATGTGATCAAGTTTATAATTCAATGCAATAAAAAAAAACTTCATAAAACACATTAGATATAATTAATATTAAAAAACATTATTGAATGATCTTATAGCTCAACCACGACAGCGGAGCACAATAGGACACCCATTGTTACCAATTGCAATGTCTTGCCTTTGGCTCAAGATTTCATAAGGCTTTACAATGGATTACAATGAAGTCGTGTCCTTAGATCGATTTGCACAATTAGTAAAAGTTTTGTTCAGTGAGGAACTGAATTGAATTTTGTTTGTAGTTAGTCTAATTATTTATTAAGTTTTATTATGTGTCGAGAATAAACGTATTATTAAATAATTACAACAACAATAATAGTTCACTTACTAATAACAACACTATAAACACAAATAATAATGCTAATAATAATACAAATAATAATATAAATAATAATGATAATAATACGAAAAACAATGATAATAATACGAATAACAATGATAACAATACAAATATTAATGATAATAGTACAAGAAATAATGATAATAATACAAATTATAATGATAATAATACAAATAATAATGCCAATAATAATGATAATAATGCACATAATAATGATAATAATACAAAGAATAATAGTAATAATACAAATAATAATGATGACACATATATGATATTACATTTTTTTATTTGAATTCATAAGTTTTTGAATTCATAAGTTTTTGAATTCATTTTTTTTTAATTCATAATTTTTTTAAACCATAGGTTTTTGAATCCATAAGTTTTTGAATCCATAAGTTTTTGAACCCATAAGTTTTTGAACCCATAAGTTTTTGAACCCATAAGTTTTTGAACCCATAAGTTTTTGAACCCATAAGTTTTTGAACCCATAAGTTTTTGAACCCATAAGTTTTTG
>JARUHE010305318.1:0-12482 GCA_031471125.1 Archaeomysis grebnitzkii | reverse complement strand
TACATTACCAAAAAGTTGAAAAAAATATTTTCTTCACTATAAAAAAATATGTGGAAGAATTCCATTGGTAGGTTGTACCTATATAATTAAACATTAGTAAATGGTTATACCTAATGAAAACTAATGATGAACTGAAAACAAGAACCAAATTACTTAATTATTTAAATAACTCAAAACTTAAGTTAGAATTAATACATTTGGTACACACATATTTCAATCATTCAACAGTTTTCAATGGAGAAAAAAAATCAAAATTGTGGCATTGGAACTAAATTGAACACAACAAACGTTACTTTTTAAAAGTGTGACATATTGTTCTTTATAAAAGTAAAATGATTGCGGTCGATCTCCAATCCGAATCAATCCGGATCGATCCAAGTTGGACAGCGAACATAACCTTTGTCAATTACAGATGTGAATTCGAAGCTAAGTGAAATCTTCATGAGCTTTTCAGTCCGAATAACTCTTACATCACCTTGGACCTGTTTAATCCGAAATGAATGGGAAGCCGTATGTTGACAACATAGCTTATGGTACACACGTAGGATACCCATGTAGGGTACACATGTAGGGTACACTTATAGAGTATACATGTAGGTTTACATGTAGAGTATCTATGTAGGGTATAAATGTAGCTTATTTATGTTGGGTACACATGTAGGGTATGTATGTAAGGTATACCTGTAGTGTGACTCTTGTCATAATTTCGCTATATGAAATTATTAAATTATTATTACTATTATGCAACCTTAACTTCAGTACGCTACATCAACACCCGGCACATGCCAGTACAGTTATTTGATTACTATTGGAACCAAAAGTTTCTTGGTAGAGGCTTACCAGAGATTGCCTCTAGTAATCATTACCAAGGAAGCAACAAGTGGCACAGGGAATCAATTCCTTCTTTGATTATATACAAATAAACATTTTTATTTATTTTGTCAGCGTTTAATTTCCGGGAAAAATTTTATTTATTTGTTTTTTTAGTTACTTTTATATTTTATTTTTATTTTATTTCGTTTTGCCATTTGTATTGTCTTTTTTTTAATTTTTGTTAAGTACAAAAATGTATTGTTTTTGTAGCCAAAATGATTTTATTTATTATTATTGTTTTTATAATAAATTATTTGTTAAAGGTATTCGTATTAATTAAAAGGAGTTTTTTGATCAAGTCATTAATGATTTAAAAATTTGTATTATAAAAAACTTTTGAGGACGGAAGTTTCTACTGAAAAAACAAATTTAAAAGATCATAAACTTGTTCACAATTTTTAAAAATTAAAAATTCATAATATTAAAAAACTAAAAAGTTACAAATTCATAATCTTAAAAATCTAAAATGTTATAAATTCATAATCTTAAAAATGTTAAAAACCAGAAGCTCATAATCATAAAAATGTTAAAAACCAGAAGCTCACAATCATTAAAATGTTAAAAACCAGAAGCTCATAATCATAAAAATGTTAAAAACCAGAAGCTCATAATCATAAAAATCTTAAAAAATGAAAATGCATAATTTCAAAAATCTTAAAAATTCATTATCTTGAAAAAATTAAAAATTTGAAAATCATAATCTTAGAAATCTTGAAAACTATATATTCGTAATTATAACAACCTTAAAAACAAGAAATTCATATTCTAAAAATATTGAATACTATATATTTGTAATCAAACAAATCTTAAAAAAAAATAATTCATATTCTTAAAAATCTTGAAAACTATATATTCGTAATCATAACTATTTAAAAAAAACTAAAAATTCTTAATCTTAACAGGGATTTTAATTATAAAACAATTAGAATATATTATTCTCATTTAGATTTGTAATTTAAATTTGAACATTCGCATTATTACGCCAAACTTCTAAACATTATGTTGCCTTTGATATTACTATGGCTTTATTAACGTTTAATAATTAAAACTTGTTATGAATAAAGACTTCACGATATAATTTGTAGAGAACAATGGAGATGTAACCTTACATTTATATATTGAGAAAATATTTGTGTTAACTTAATATTCACAAATACTTTGGATTTCTTAGCTAAACAATTATGTTGCTAAAAAAGTATTGTGTTTTATGAAACTTTATACAAAAAATCTGCAGATCTTATCACTTTTCAATAAGCAATAACGATGTTTAGTGAAAAAGTTTTTGTGTTTAGAGATTATTTTAGTTCTTATCCTTTTGACCTTTTAAACTTTGTCCAAGAAAAGAACTTTAAAAATTAAATAAAGTCAAGTTAAAAGTTAAAATGTAAACATGAAACATTTTTTCTATCTAAAACTTTTTTGTTCATGTTTGTGTTAAATATTTTTTAAACAAAATATAAACGACATAGCAAGTTGACATTTTTGTCACCTTGATGTCATTTTTGCAACATTTTACGTTTTTAGAGTTTCATCTTAACTCGTTAAATATCAAGGAAATGTTCGCTAATTTTTCAGTACTTAATTAATCAACCGGTATGAAAATTTTCACTTTTTTCAAATTTTCTTAGAATATATTAGATAGGGTTTCAATAGATTCATCCTTAAAACAAATATAAACGTATAGTAGCTGTAGCAATGATAGAAAACTCTAGCTTATAACTTCGTGGGTATTAATGTAAAGGGAGTTTTAATCTACTGTCTTCAGCCATGCAGGGTTCGCTCTTCATACCACGTGAGCAACGGAGCCTTATCCAACTGTGCCATCCCCACCCATGGAACAGTTGGACTGTTCACGTGGTTTGAAGAGCAAACTCTGGACGGCTGAGGGCAGTAGTTCAAAATTTCCTTCACATTAATACCCGCACAGTAATAAAATGTAGTAGTTGGCTTGTGGTTGGTGAACACTGTGGAAAGTATTATTTTTTTGTTCTTCTATATTATAGCTTAATTTATATAATGTTTAATTTCCTTCAAATTTTTTTTATTAACTTTATGCATTTGTACTGATTTTTCTATTTTTTCTACATTAGTTAAATTAGGTTATATTAAAATTGGTTATTCTTTTACTATAATAATTATGCTAAATTAACATTGGGTTCCTTGTTTTGAACTTGTGCCATGTACATAAAAAATGTGTGAACAAGAAAGATAATAAAAAATATAAAGAGAATAAACAAAAGAAAGATGAAACAAGACAGATGAAAATAAAGAAGAAAGGAAAGAAGTAAAAAAGATTCGAAAGATAATAAAAAAAAAGATGAAACAAGTGATATGGAAATGAAGGATACGCTAATTAAAAAAGTTAAACAGAATAAAGAAAACGAAAAATAAAAACAAAAGGTTGAATAACACTTCTTAATTTGATTTAAAGGGGCATTTGGGTGGGGGCGTTATAGATCTGCTGAAGAAATGTTCACAGATATACAATAAAATTCATAAAATTTGGTTCATTTGTATGGTAGAGGTGATTTTTCCC
This sequence comes from Archaeomysis grebnitzkii, assembly GCA_031471125.1. Taxonomy (NCBI): domain Eukaryota; kingdom Metazoa; phylum Arthropoda; class Malacostraca; order Mysida; family Mysidae; genus Archaeomysis; species Archaeomysis grebnitzkii. Next base: position 9,073 of record JARUHE010305318.1, on the reverse strand, counting down.
TGTTTTGACAATATTTTCGGGATATTGTCGGGTGAAGAGTGGCCCTAAACTATTCAAGATATAGCTTTTAGATGTTCACACCTTATTTTTAGATACTTATTTAAGAATCTTTCCTTGTTTTTTCATATAAGTTTTATTTTTTGGTGGGTGCATTTTTGAATAATACTTACAAAAAAGTTCATTTTTTCATAAAATAGTTTTCTTTTTACTTGGTATTGAAAAATTAATTCAAATAGCTAAAATAGTTTTCTTCTTACTTGGTATTTAAAAAACGAATTCAAATAACTAAAATAGCACTGATGAGTTTGTTTTCCAAACACGAGAAACATGTGCGTGGATGAGGCTGTCAGACTGGACTTTATATGTTGCAAAATCGTTCTGGACTTTTCATATAAATTATATACCAACCAATCTAAATGGATTCATTTTCTCTGTTATATGGTGTAAAAAACTCAAATAGTTGAATGTTGACCAAATTCGTCCAGGTGTCTTCTTTAACTAATTTAATAACTGCAAGAAAATAAATCTAAAACTGTAAAATACACAAATATAAAAAAGAAACAACGAATTTTCTTCAGTAAAACAAATGATTTCAGTATTTGTTTATTTATTGATGTTTCTACCCCGTCTTAATTTATCTGCGCACATTAGATAATTATCTAGGCGTTATCTTTGCAGTATCTCAACGAAGGAGCATTTTGGCAAAGATAATTATCGTTGAATATTAAATATAATTATACATAATTATCTGAAAGACAAAATTATAATTTTTTTCGTTTGTTAATGTATAAACCGCACCTCCAGAAATCTAAGTTTGTCGTAATTAAAAACCTGAGCCGTGCCCCTAAAAAACTTGATTGTTTCAGATCTTCAAGAACTTAAAAAAACCCTCAGTTAAAAGGTTTTTACGAACCATAAACAATCATTCACCAAACTCAAAACAATTCTACTACCAACCTGACAAACTTAATACAAAGGTTTTTTATAAGGTACAAACGGCACAAGTTAGTAAAAACTTGATAAGAACGTACATTCGTTAGTGAATGATCTTATAAAGTTCTTTAAAATTTAACAATTAAGGATATTTTAAATTTATAAAGATCTTGAAACAACCCCATTTCTTAGGTGTACGTAAGGTTTGGCTCAGGTTTTTAATTATGTCAAACTTGGAAGAAACGTTCGTTTCAAGATAATTTCTGAGAGGGTATCTGTCTATATTTATGTATACTTATATTTAGATTCCAATGATAAATGAGGATGATTATCTCTACCAAAATGGTCCTTCGTTTAGATAACACAGACATACTGCAAATATATATAATTAGAAATCCCAGATAAAGTTGAGATAATTATCTTCTCTGATGTGCACAGATCCTGCAGAGATAAAACAAATAATTATGTATTTATTTTTATTTATTTTTTTACTCATTTTTTTTAAACTCTATTTTTTCACATTTGTTTCTTACTTCATTTATTTATAAACTTTTTATTCATTTTTAAACTTTATTTTTCAAATTTATTTGTTTCAACTTACTTCATTCCTTCTTAAGCTAAATTTGTTTTCATACTTATTTATATTAACTTATTTTGATCATTTTTAAATTTGATTTTAAAATTTATTTATTTTACTTCATTCATTTTTAAACTTTATTTTCTTATATTTATTTGTTTTACTTCATTATTTTTTAAACTATATTTTGAATATTTACCTGTTTTAATTTTATTTTATTAAATTATATTTTATTCAATCATGTTGATATATTATATTTATTTTAGTTTATTATACATTCAAAAATGTTTAGATCAAAAGTCAAAAACTTTTAGAATATTTGCAAATGGAAAATGGAAAAAAATGTTGTGCAAAATAGGTTCAGATAATTTGGTTGCTTGTTTGGGGAACTTTTCACTTATTTTACTTTTAGAATTTATATTTTTTGTTTTAGTTTATAAACTTTAAGGAATTTGTTTTCAGTTTAATCTTTTATTGGATAAATTTTACAAAACATTTCTTGCTGGATAAATTTGTTATTTTTGATATTTATTGCAAATAACAATAATAATAATTTTGAATATAATAATACAGCTTTTCAATCTATTGGTACAAGTATTATAAATAATATTGTTTAGAAGAAAAAACATTTCATATCTTTCATCATCATATTTTCAAGGATAATGTGAAATATTCACAAACCATTTTTCCATTGTTTTCCAAAGACTGTTTGAGATATTTTTCAATTATAAATCTATGAGTAACATAGTTTTTTTTTGTAAAATACAATAGCTAGTTTAAATACAAAAAGTTATAAAACAAATTTAAAAACTTACATAAACTAAATACGCAAACTTTATACCTATAAAATAAAATTTTCATAACATGTTTTGCATTTACTAGGAAAAAAGTAAATATATTTTTACTAAATTACCAACCTAGTAAAAAGACTCGCATACATTTTCAAGCGAACGATAGCCTACAATTTACTAATAAACACCAATAGATTTCGATTGGAATTAAAGAGCATCATCAAACAAGATTGGATTCCAAATACATTTCTAATCATTCACATAGAAACAATGAAAATCCATTCCCTTCTCCCCCCCCACACACCTCCCCCCTCGCCCAAGGGGGAGGTTTCTAATGACAACACAACATTATTTTGGGGAAAGTCGGTGGAAGGACCTGCTTGAAAGCACCTTTTGCTTGCAGCTCCTAGCAACACCAGCCTCTTTAAAGGGGGCGTGACCCCCATCTCTCCCTCCCTCCACATCAGTTGCTTGCGAGTTCTTTGGGAGCGAGAAGGAACTGTTTTACTTTATGTTACACGTTGGCACTTCTTTGTCTTCTGCTTGCGTACTTTTTCTCTGCTTGGAGTGTAACGTTTAATATTTTTCATATTTATACTGGTTTGTAGGATTTTCAATATGCTTTGTTGAGAAGTTTTATTTGCTTAAATTAAATTGATTTCTTTTAATTCACTTACACTTGTTTCTTTGTAATCTTCTTTCGCTAGAACACAATACATATAATATAACTGTTATATTTATTAGCAAAATAACGTATATACTCATGTACTCGGACCCACATGCACATACACACACACGAATGCACAAACACACACCCACGCATATTAAAGCTCACACACATACACAGGTAAACACACAAGCTCATACATAGAAACATATACAAAAAAGCGAATGCACTCACGCAGCACGCATACACACACACATACATACAATCACACACACACACACACACACACACACACACAATCAAACACACACACACACACACACACATGTACGAACGAACACACACATACACACACACAAGCAAACACAAAGACACACACATATACAGACACCCATACACACACGCACACACATACCTCTTTTTATTTTTTCTTATTTTCTTAGGTGGGATAAATATAGATGTATGCCATAAATTTGTTGTATAGTCTATATAACTAATATATGTTTACAATGCACTGTAAACATATACTAGTCATATAGACTATCCTAAGGTAGTCAATAATATGAAGTCAATTTTCACTAGCTTGTAAGAAAAGAATAGTCAGGTGATTAATATTTTACTAACATTTTCTTAAAAACTTAGTCAATATGACTAATTTATGGCATAAACTAGTCATTATAACTGACCTTAATTAGTCATGCTGACTATTTTACAGATCAAAAACTAGATAGAGGTTAGTCTATTTGCCTAGATTTTGCATGTGCTTAATACTATTAGTGAATGAAACTATTTATTTTTTATATATATGATATACTTTATTATTTTAGACTATTTATTTGTATAAAAAATACAAAACCATTAAGGGCATATAATGCCATTATTTTACAAGTATAAGAGTAAGCAATATTTAAAAACAAACTTACAGAGAGCCTTAAATCATTAAAATAAATATTTAAATAGGTGAGTAAAAATTAATAATGTTTTTTTGTACTTTATAATGGATTAGTTAATGCTGAACTCCCCATTAGTGCTACCTTCGCAGGTATAATCCTAGTTTAGACATTGTTAGAAATATAAATCTTTGTAGACATAATCATGCGAGTAGATCTATAACATAAACTGACTTTAGAACTCTGAAGGCTTCCTATTGGAGAATTAAAACTTTACAAGTTTACAAGATTATGCCCAAAATGTTTACAAACGGTATTGAATTCATCTATAGAAGCCAGCTCAAATTAGATTTCCAAAAAATATACTCGTACTTTATATATATATATATATATATATAAACTGCCCATAAAATTTTGTTGATATAGCAAACTATCATTTTCCTAGTTTGAACATGGAAATGAGTTTAGCGCAAATAAAATGCAGTATAAATTTAATTAATGGTGAATTCAGCATTACTAATTCATTGTAGATTACATAAATATTTTTTTCATTTCTACTCACTTGATTATATATTCAAGTTAATGACTTAAGGACTCTGTAAGTCTGTTTTCAAATATGTCTTATGATGATAACAAACATGAAAAAATATACGCGCGCTCGCTTAAAACTTAACATTACGCGACCTTACATGTATTTTCATATACTATAATTGCTATTATTCACCATGGAGTTTTTTTTTGATATTTTAAGGTTCACATGATAAAGTATGTTTGAATTGTATTGTATTTTAAAAAAATGAATACTAAATTTAGTATAATTTAATATAATGCATCCAATAAACTTGCAAAACCGATAGTCATATCAACTAAACTTTGAAAATGTAGAGATCTGACATCATCAAGTTGACTATTTTATGAATATGACTATTATAAGACTATTATTTGACTTAATTATGACTAACTTGGACCTAAGAAGTTAGTCATGTGTTTACAGTGTACCATTACTTAAAACTACTTTTTATTATAATTTTGAACTATTATATAGCATTATATGCTTAATGAAGCTACCCATAGTCTTGAGAAACTTGTTCTTGATGGTGAATATAATAGCGTATATGTTCACTTTTGAAGGGAATTTGGGAATACTCAAGCACTTGACGTATTCATAATTTTCATATGATGACTCAGCATTATTTTATAAGCTTCGGGTAAATTATAAAAATATAAATTTTATATTACTTCGCTGTTGTTGTAAAATATAAACAAACAAAATGTTCGCTTCTGTGTCTTTTATAAAGATAGTTGAATTCTTTAAAACTATATATTTACGTAATTTATTAGTTGAAGTGTATTTTAAATTTATATGGCAAGGTATTAAAGAAATTGTAACACAAATACAACACAGAATAACATTATAAATTAACACATATTTATAAGTTATTCATTCAAGGAAAATTACTTTTTTGACATTTAAAAAAGTACCAAATTTTAAACTTTTAAAAAGATAAACAAAGTTCTTCATTTAGATGAATTGACATCTTAACTGAGTACGCAGATAGACGGTACTACATAGTGTAATATTAATGATAACAATTGTTCAAATTCGTACAGCGCCCTTCAGTTGTAAGCTTAAAACTCACAGGGCGCTAAGCAAGCCAATTTAATATTTAAAACGAGAGCCATCACAGCGGCGAAAGATAGATAAAACCAAACACCAGTTAAAACATACGCACAACATACTGAAAACGCTCACTTAAAAACTCTTTAAAAAGGGGCTTCTTTAAGTTTCTATTAAATTCAAATAAATGCAAAGATACTTTGATACAATGGGGCAGCTGATTCCATAGTTGTGACCCAATTGTATTGCTTTTATTTACAAATATAAATGAAAGATACTATTTTGTTTGTAAAACGTGCATTTGTTCCTCTCTTATTGACAATTGGTTCTCTCTAATTGACGAGGAAATGAATAAATTTCGAAATGTATGAACAAAAAATCACAACAGTTTTCATTTTTGGTCAATGAATTTCCTGTTACACAATTAGGTACAGTTCGGTACTTTTTTAATATGGAAATCACAAGAACACATTTAAAAAAATTAAATTTGCATCCAGAGAAAAATTATTTTACAGAAGACTCCATAAATATTATTTAAGATTCGAAAAACGAAAAGTTCAGTTCAATTCTCTTCAACGTTTCATTAAGGATAACGATGAAGTATTGAAACTGTATATACAACGAACGTCAGAGAACTATCTATAGAAATACTCATTTAAAAAAACAGATTTGCAAATTTGAACATATATAATATAAAAAAGAAGAGAATGCAAATAAACATTTGTTAATAAGGTACTAAACATACTTTTTAAGCAAAATAAATGGTACAAAAATTCCAAATAGGACAGAATTATTAGCAATGGTTACGGTCGGATGCAGATGCAGATGCAAAAATTTGTATCCAAACCTGCAGATTTCTAGACTTTGCATCCGTGAATCTAGACTTTGCATTCCGTCTGACAACTCGTTATATAACCGTGAATTTACTGTATGTTACGAACCTTATCAGTATCGATGATTTATTAAACTATGCGTTCATACTAAGGTTAATGATTTGTTTATAGTTGTTTTATTCCAAAATAACTTTGTTATTATGTGAAATATGTGTATTTTTTTGAAATAAAAAGTTAAATACGATCATAAGCAAACCTACACTTTAAAATAGAAAAATACGTTTTGGCATTCTGCTGGACTGATAAAGCTCGTAACACACAGTAAATTCACGGTTGTATAACGAGTTGCCAGACGGGATGCAACGTCTAGATTCACGGATACAAAGTTTATAAATCTGCAGGTTTGGAAGCAAGTTTTCGCATCTGCATCTGCATCCGACCGTAACCAATATCTTATGATACCGTCCTTAGATTCAAGAAAGGTACTCTTTAGGATAGCTATGGTCTTAAACTTGCATCGATATTCATTAAACTCAACTGGTGCAACTGTCTATGCTTCCACTGACTCTGACAATAAGAAAATTTATCTAATTTTGGGAGAATTTTAGCTGACTAAAAGTAAAATTACATTTTGTTGGCCAGCTAAATTAGCAATAAGAGATAACAAAATGAAGAAATAGAAAAGTTAAAAAGTAGTAAAGTGATGAACATAAGCAAAGCGTAGTTTTAGATGTAATGTCGCATGAAGAAAAATGACTAGCTTACTCTCTGATAACCACACATATGATAAATAAATTGAAATTCAATAGAAAACACATAATAAAATCTTACTAATAGAAGAATAAGAGAACTATTTTCGTAAATTATAGATAGTAAAGCTTGGTGTAGTTGCATAAAGAATACTCTCTATTTCAAATTAAAAGTTGTTCAATTCTTATGAATTTTTCCAAATAACCAAAGAAAATTTTTCGCTACGTCCGATAACAGCAAACCTAGGTTGGTATAATTTAACATTTCGCACGCGTTTGCCATCTATTCTATCTCCAGCAGGTGGGACATTTTCAAACTGCCGTCTCGTGAATATGAAAATAATAAAACTTTTCCATTTAATGGAAAACTAGTGAGTTTTAATACTAATTACTTATTCACTGAAATTCCAATAGATGCAACTTTAAATTTGCTTTGAGGAAAACTTCCTAGTCTACTTTTATTATAGAATTTGTCATCGATGTTGTCGAACTATGTGAAACACATTGTGTTTTTAGTATCCTCGATATTTTATATACAGATTCGCTTGTAAAAGTTTTCCTTTTTATTTCATAGAACACCAAAAAATTCATTAAGTTATATATATTTCTTATCGTCTCATCACTATAATGGAAATATGTTGTTTCATCACAAAAGAAAGAATTAAAAATAAGAAAAAATAAAACATTTTAAGAATTAAGATATACATCACATTTTATAATAAAGTATCATTCCAATATTAATAAAACGTATTATAAAAATATTGATAGAGTAAAATTCAATCCTGATTATAGCAAAACTATTTCCATACCATTCAACCCAATTTCACAATGTATCAAAGTAGACTTTAGAAAATCTAGTTATATTGTAATATTTAAGTACTTAATTCAAAATAAATAAATCTTTAACAGTATGAAAAGAAATGAATGTGAAAGAAAATATTTTTGTCAAATTAGACAAACTATTAATTACATAGAGGAGAATAAATAAACTACAGAAACATAAATGTAGATAGTGTTTTTCTTGTTTTTACATTATCTAAAAACTTGTCACATAATTAATTGGATTTCAGCCAAATTAAAGACTTCATGAAGCGCAGAATAGTTAAAATAACTTTAATTGAAATATTCCAAACATGACGTGCTTCTGGGATAGTTTTCTTTGAATAATTGCTTTCATAGAACAATTTTAACATGTGTACGCATGTATAATATATTATTATATGTTCTTTATTCTTTGTATTTAATAGCTGTCGCTTGCTTATAATTATTTATATTAGGTTTTATTGGAAGACACAATTGAAGAACGTTATATTGATAACAGAATTAGTGCATTCTGAAATGTATAAGAAAAACGCAATAATGTTTTTTAGTCTCGTTGTTGTAATTTTATTTAAATAAAACAAATTATTTTAAATGTCAAAAGTATTATTTTAACTGAAACGATAAACAAATTGTTGATGAGTGTGATAAGTTAAGAAGAATATAAAAAAAATAAAAACATACTGCAGATGATCTTCAATTAAACAAAAATTGATAAAGTTAAGAAAATAAACAAATAACTAAACAAAAATGATAAAGTTAGGAAATGTCTTTAGTAACAGAAGTAATGAAGCAAGAGGTAAGGAAGAAAAAGTAAAACTGATAGAATAGTCAAACCTGTAAGCTATTTCTAGGAATTATTTTTTTTACAGTTTATTGATTAATGATAAACACGATCTGCTACACTTGTATAATAATAATAATTAATAATTTTTCAAATTTATACAGCACCTTTCAGCTTTACAGCTCACAAGGCGCTCAGAAAACAAAAACAACACATTTCAATATAGCATTTACGCATAATACATTTTTTGTAAAGCCATGGAGACCAAATGTGTTTTCAATTTCTTCTTGAATATTGCCAATGAAGGTGCTGTTCTAATCGTTGAAGGCAGCGAATTCCAGAGTTTTGGACCCACCACTGAGAAGGCTCGGTCTCCCATTGATTTTAGTTTAGACTTTGGTATACATAAAGA
>JARUHE010305307.1:0-12482 GCA_031471125.1 Archaeomysis grebnitzkii | reverse complement strand
AAGAGAATTTTTTTTTAAGTTACTGAATGAATCGTCGCGAGACATTTGAACCGTCCGGTTCGTGGATTACTAGTTTTATAAGTTCAATTAATCTGTTATCTAGGTTTTTGTCCTTTACTGAAACTATTTGTTACCTCTGGTTGATGGATGCCCTATTATATCCAAACTTTTTTCTAAAATTTTATCTAATAGATTTTTTATTGAAGTACCTGCCTGGCTTTATATATAATTTTTTTTGTAATATCAATATTGAAATAATAGATTTCAAATCTCTGGTTAGACACCATTTAGCAGATTTCTCATGAAAAGTATTTGTTTCTAATCTTTGATTTACACATTTTTTTATATATAATTTTAAAAAACAGCCTCATTGAGAAATTTATTGAAATATAGGTTTCCAAATATTTTGTTCGACACCACTTAGTTTTTTACAAAACATTTTTTTAATATTCAATTTAAATATTTTTTTATTGAATATATATAATTTTGAACAGCATTGTCCAGAATCATTTTTTTGTAAAATCAATATTTCTTGAAATAATAAGTTTTCAAAGCTCTAGTTAAACATCACTTAGTACATTTTTGACAAACAAAACTTTGTAATTTATATTTTAAATATTTGTGTATGTATAATTTATATTACGTCACAGCCTTCATTTGTTTATGTATTTCCTCGTACTTGTTTCAATAAAATCTTCCATTGTAACCTATTATGTTATCGTAGAACGTTTCATTCACCACATTTCATTCTGTTGTTGTTGTCGACTCCACTGCGTCTTCGACACAGGATAGAACCCTCACGTCGCAGAATCTCGTTTCCACCCAAGCAGGTCTGACAACCATTGAGCAAGCAGCCCGCTGCTCCCACCGGGTTCGTCTAGAGGGCCTTCGGGGCATGGTCTGTCCGTGTGTCGTGTTGTGTGCGGTGCTGGAACCGGGGTAGTTTGGTGTGAGTGGTAGGGCCTATTGCCGGGATGCCAGGACTAATGGCCTACAAATCGCAATAACTCTATCCATCCCCCATCCTGTTATTCTTGAAGGTTTCATTACTGTCATGTAATCTCCTTTCTTTTTTAACATTTTGCTGCTCTTTCTTAATAGCCTTTGGTTCTTCCATTTCCTCATAACTTCCGTTTGAATGGAACCATGTGTGTTTCCGTGCAAGATTTAGTTTATAAATCCTTGAAATTTGATTTAATTCAGGGACGATGCATTCACATATACTATTTTTGTGCAGGATTTTAACTTATGTGCCATTACCTCAGGCGTTGTACACAAGTCTCAGACTTTTGCATTGCACTAGCTTAGTTTTTTCATAATCGAAGTTTGGGTTTGGGTTGCAACTATTTCCAATGCTAGAGTTATTGTTTTTAAACATAGCAATGGTTGTAAACTTTTCCCTTTTGGTTTTATCTTCCAAACGATTTCGAGTTGTCCGACCTACACTATTGCCTTGTTAAGTAACTATAAAAAACATTCCATAAATAATAATCGTGATGACTAAAGTTAGTTTTAATTCTTAGTCCTATTAAACATTATAGATGTTTTATAGTTATTAAGGATAATGAAAGTGTTAAATGTTGTCATTAAACGTTACTTGTACTGTTTATCTTACATTTATAATCAGTTGTTTTTGGTTAAACGAAATAATCCAAAATTCCCAAATGATTATTTACAAAATTTATTTGTTTTTTTATAAGTTAGTACGTATTAAATAATCAAACAGTCCATATGCAAAACTTAATATCTTGAACAATTTGATTTAGATAGGCTATATAGATCTACATTGGGTAGTTTAAGACTTTATCCCATTTTTTAAATGAGATGTATAATTTTAAGAAGTACCATTACTTTTAATGTAGATTTTTGTAAAACCTCTCGCAAATAAAAATATATACAATGAGTAGACAACCTTTATAAAAGACTTTGTATATTGTCATAATGCATCTATAAAGTTGTATAAACATGTCTATTGTCGCATATGCAAGTCTTTACGAAAAACTCATTTCTTTAACTCATTGTTTTTGTTTCTCTTTTTTTGTTAAATATAAGTGAATAAAAACATCATTTCATTATGTGAAAATTTAATCAAAAACCTGAACTCCAAATTGTTGGATCTTATAAATTTTATAAAACATTTCACAGCTTCTTCCTTAAAATATTGAACACACATAATTTATCTTTTTGTAGTAGTTGACTATTTTGGAGTGTTTAACTATTTGCATTTTGATTTATTTGTCATTGGCACGTTTTTTAAATAGAATAATCCTGTATCTTAGAAAACTTAACCGAGTTGTATGATTTTAACACTAAGAGGATTATTCTAGTTAAAACATAACATCAAAATGTGTGATGTATCTGCCTGCGTAGTACATTTGCCTCATTCAATGTTGCTTCTCTTAACAGCAATCTCTCGTGTCTACAGTCGTTCAAATGTTCACATGGACTCTGGCCATGGTGAGTTTCCACTTTTTGTTTTTGTAGTTGTCAGACATGCATGCTTACTTAGTCTCTAAAACTTATCAGTAGTTGCAAAATATCATCCAAACCTTACTTAATCTCTATGAATTGTCATTTTAACTAAATATCTTCCGAACCTTAGTTAGTCTCTTTGAAATTCTCTCTCAACTTAATCAGTAGTTGAAAAACAATTTCCAAACCTTGTTTGGATTTTTCAAATGCTTTAATAGAATCTTGTTAAAATATAGACATTATTTCTATTAAGGGTTTTAGTTTTGATAATTTTAAGATAAGTTTTATATATTTTATTTAATACTATGTTTACTTTTCATAGTTTAACTTTACTGAACCTCATTTTTATTCTAACTCAAGATACTTGTAAATCGGATAGCTATCATAGATTTAGACATAAATAGACACAAGATAAAATACATTGTTGGTAATTACTTGTGTATTATAATACGCAAGTCTTTGATACCAATATGTACACCTTATACATTGTATAAAACATAATATAAAGGAGTAGATTGAAATAATAAAGCATGCACGGGTATATGGCCTATATATCTTCAACCGATCTCGAATATTTAAAGTTATTTAGTTTAGACAATTTCTTTTATGTTTTGTTATATTATTTTATACGTTTTTTCAGTTATATTTCGTGTTTATTGTGCGGATCACACATACTGCACTTTACGAGTTCCTCTAAAAACTACCGCTGACGTGGTTCGCCGCAACGCTGCCGACAAACTAGGCCTACTACACGACATGATTTTAGTGGAATTGAAATCAACTGGTGAGTGTTCAAGCTTCAATTGCATTTATTTACTCCTAAAACAAAATTTAAAAATTATTTTTTCTTCTATAACCAATTTTTGAAAAATACATTTAGTAAAACAAAATCAAGATCATAACAAAAGCTGCCTGAATGGCCAATGCAATAGGGTCCCATCTGCATAGAGTGAAGTTCTAATATTGATTAGTTATGAAATTATGGATCGTTGGTAGGTATCATCCTACGTCGCATACACCTCGTCAAGCAGAAAATTGGCTGTGGTACTCTCAACCAGGTATCCTGAGGCGTTTCGTTGGTGTGAAGCGAGCACCTAGGGAAAAACGGCCACAAACTATTGGTGGCTAAGATATTACAAACAAATAGACAGGGTGTTTGGGGTGAAGAACTCGTGGGGAGTTGGATCCCCTGTAGCCGATGCGGCGTAGCTTGCCACTACCGGTTCCCATTGGAACCTGGGTTCCTGGAATGTCTTAGAATTCTTTCGAGTGATAATGGATTTTCGATCCTCTCGCCATGAGCTCAAGTGACTACATAAAAATAGGGAGGCCCTTTCAGAGTTAAGGCCTGGTGCTGGTTCTACCGTCGTGAGTGGTTACACTATACATATATCACTGGTCGGGCTGCTTCGATAGTATTCGCCACAAGATCTTTGGCGTTGTTATCTTCAATCTGTTAAATGGATATTCAAAAGGCTTCTGTAGTTGGTGAACGATTGATCCTCGTAGGGATGGATTACAATTGTGGGTTTATTTCTGTGGTCTGTGTTTATACACCGACTGATCATGCTGAGCTGTTGGATAAGGAAACTGCCTGTGCCCATTACGAGATGTTTTTGTTGTTGTGGGCGACTTCTATGTTATGACGAGTACTGATATGGCTGGCTATGGATCATCTGTCGGTCCCCATGGGCCGAGAAATAGAAATGATAACGACCAATTTCTTCTGTATTTTGTGAAGTATCTGGGACTTTAACTAGGCGGATCCTGGTCCGAAAGGTAGGACTTGCATCACTGGACCTGGTACCCTAACATAGGTTGAATAAGAAATAAAATCGACCGTATTCTGGTCACTATCCTATGAATTGTCGTGTGTATAGAAATGCGCAGTTCGTCAATACTGATCAATACTGGCCTTTCTGAGATTACGTTATAAGTCGTGTAGGGCCCGGGAAACATGGGGGAGAGTTATCTGTTTTACTGCGAGGCTAGGAGGATAGAACACTGTACAGGGAACTAGTTGGACACGGCAGAGCTAAGAACCTGAGGGACAAGAAAAAAATTTCTGCACTTTGACTAGGGAGGCTGATGGAAATTTCAATAAAACTAACATTATTCTGCTTACCAGGCGTTAACGCGTTTCTGGTGAGCAGCAGAAAGGCATAGATCAACTATCAGACTACTTTGGAAGCCCGTTCAATGTTCCGTTGCCTGCCGAGAGCTTGCTCCGATTGGAGGCTGCTCCTCCCCCCATAACCCGAAGGTACACATTCCCACTAAGAGATGAAGAAGGTGGTTCCCGAACAGAGTAATTGAAAGTTTGCGGTAGTCTGTGATGTGTTTGCAGAGTTTCTTAAGTTGAGGATGATGCACAGTGTTGGGAAATCCAAAAAGGCGGCTCTTTTCATGTATTGCATGACTCAATCAATGCGTTGAAGAGTTATGTCCAAAAAACGATGCCAAAAAGGACAATTTTCAACAGACGGTCTTGAAAATCTAAAATTTTGACAGGGTATCAATTGGGTGCAATTATTTCGTTATCCTGGTGTTTATTTTCATAAGGTTTGCAGTATACGAAGTTTTTTTGATGCCCGACCTTTTATATATGTCGTGGTATTTTTTCATTAGACCACTTCTTCCCCCCAAAAATAAAATAAAACCTAAAAATAAAGGTGTGGTTAAAAATTAATATAAAAAACTATAATGAATAATAAAAATCTGATTGCATGGGTCTCAAGAGAATCGCTTTCTGCATTCCACCTGAAAAAATTACATTGCTATATCAGTATCTTGGGAACGAAAAGACAAAAATATACTTTAACGTATTTTGCTGATCGGACTCATTTTAGAGGGTCATTATTTCAATTGTATTAAAAACTAAAATGGCTAGTATGAAAAAATAAGCAAATTCCAATAGCTAAATTTTTCTTAATACTTTTCTTAACATGTTTTAGCAAGTATTCACTTGTAAAACGATTTGGCATCAAGTGGATATGACACCTTTTTTTATATTCTATATTATTATGTTTAAATCTGGTGTGTTTTACATTTAATTAAACATTAATTCAAATTAAAAAACTAAAAATATAAAGATTATATAAAGTTAACCATTTCCTTCTGATGACATCGCCGTTACACTGTAAAAATTCTATACAAATCGAATGAAGATAAGTTACTCTAATCGCATCACTAACACAACTGACTCAGTGTGTCTGGTATAGTGTTACATTAAAATTTGTTGAAACAAGTATCTTTCGGCAGCTCAAACTATTAGGTATACCAACTTAATGTCAAAATTAGTATACTTTTGTCATTGAATAAAGTGTTGTTAATCTAATAAAAAACAATAACTAATGCATAGTTTAAAAAATTGATATTTGCTTTTTAGCTACTTTTTTTGGGATTTCCCATCACTGTGTTGGTGGCAGAAGTCAAATCAAGGTCTTGTTACAACAGCTATTATCTCAAAAATTATACAGTTGTGTAAATATTTTATTTATAAAAATTGTTTAGAATATGTAGTTCTTTATTTTGTTATAAATAAATATTCTTGTAAAATGAAAAATAAAAAAGTTGGTTTGTCAAATTTTGCAAATTAAAATGCTTTTATTTAAATAAATTGAAATTTTAGAAATAAAAAGTTTATCCTATAATTATTAAATTAAAAGTGCAACATTTCATTTTAAACAAACATTGCTCAAAAGTCCGTAATAAAATAATAAAAAAAATGTTATGGAACATCAACATAGACGACGCTTTTTGTCATTTTCCGAAAAGTAAACCATATATAGAGCTTCACCAGTACGTTCTTGCGCTCGATAAAAATTCAACCGAAAGATAAATAAAAAAATGTCATAAAAATTATAATATGAATTTTTAAATACAAAATAAAAAATAAATAATAATAATCTAATTGTAATTCATATAATTAAAAATAATTAAAAATGTTGCATAAAAATAATAAAATAAACTTTTAAATACCAAATAAAAAATAAATAATAATAATCTAATGTTAATTCATATAATAAAAAACTCAATCGAAAAAAAAATAAAAAAAATGGCCTAATAATAATATTATAAACTTCTAATCCAAAATAAATAAAAAAATAAAAATCTAGTTGTAATTCATATAATGAAAGATAATTAAAAAAATTGCAAACAAATAATGATATAAACTTTTAAATACCAAATAAGAAATAAATAATAATAATCAAATTTTAATTCATATAATAAAAAACTCGATCAACAAATAAATAAAAAAATGTCATAAAAATAATAATATTAACTTTTAAATACCAAATAAAAATAAATAATAATAAACTAATTGTAATTCATACAATTCACAATAATTAAAACTATTGCATAGAAATAATAATATAAACTTTTAAATCCAAAATTAAAATAAATAAAGATCTAATTAAGTTCATATAATGAAATTTAATTAAAAATATTGCATTAAATAATAATATAAACTTTTAAATCCAAAATGAAAAAATAATAATAATCTAATTATAATTCATATAATGAGAAACTCAATTGAAAAACAAATAAGATATGTCATAAAAATAATAATAAAAACTTTTAAACACAAAATAAAAAATAATAATAATCTAATTGTAATTCATATACCGGTAATAAAAAAAACTCAATTGAAAAATAAATAAAAAAATGTCATAAAAATAATACTTGTAAGTCTAAAATAATAAAAATCTAAAAATATAATTCATATATTAAAAAATTCAATCGAAAAATAAATAAAAAATATGCCATATCAAAAATAATATAATTTTTTAAATCCAAAATAATAAAACAATAATATTTTTATTGTAATTCATATAATAAAAAACTCAATAGAAAAATAAATAAAAAAATAGCATATTAAATATAATAAAAAAATAATATTCTTATTGTAATTCATATTTTACAAAAAAACTCAATAAGAAAAAAATAAAAAATTGGCATAACAATAATAATATAAACTTCTAAATCCAAAATAAAAAAAATAATAATAATCTAATTTTAATTCATACAATATAAAAACCTCAATTGACAAATAAATAAAAAAAAAATCATAAAAATAATAATATACACTTTTAAATACCAAACAAAAATAAATCAATGTAGTTCATATAATGAAAAATAATTAAAAATATTGCATAAAAATAATAATATAAACTTTTAAATCCAAAATAAAAAAACAGTAATAATCTAATTGTAATTCATATAATGAAAAACTCAATTGAAAAATAAATAAAAAATGTCATAAAAATAATAGTATAAACTTTTAAATCCAAAATAAACAAAATAATAATAATCTAATTATAATTCATATAATAAAAAACTCGATCGAAAAATAAATAAAAAAATGCCATATCAAAATAATATAAATTTTTAAATCCAAAATAAAAAAAAACAGATTTGAAATTAATATTGAATTTTGAAGTTCTGATCATAATACTACAACCAGCAATAATATATTCTTTTGTTTGTAATTAATTTTGAAGTAATATATGAATTATTATAAAAATATATCATTATAATAGAATCAACATGGTCGTATTATCAACTAAGGGTATCATTAAATCTTACATTTGTTTTCTATAATATAAAACCAAATAATATATTTCTAAAAAATAATTGTACATACAGGTTAAATATATCTTATTAATTTCTACATATTTATAATTATTGAATTAATTAATAGCGTTTACTCCCCCCTGCTATACTGTATACCTTAAACCAATCAGAGACTTTCATAAACCATCTAAACCATTGAAAAAGCCTTGTTACTCATTCAACAACAAGCATCCCTCCTTTACAGGGCAATTTACCCTTCCTACCACAAAAACAGGTACATTTTATTAATTTAAAGGCCGATTGTTTTTTTTATAACATTTAGTATACGTATATACTATATACTACTGTATTTATATTATAACCTATACTTTTTAGGATATTCTAATAATTGTTAGTAATTTTTCAACGTTTCTCAATTTACGCTATTTTTAGTTTATTATAAAAAAGTAACTATGAGTTTAAGAATATATTTTACGAGACTAAATCAAATCACCAAGCGGTGCATTATAAAATAAGATATATTTAAATAAGAAAGAATGAGGTTACAACAATTTAAAGATAGAATAGCGCTTATTAAGTTATTTGAATCACATATATAGGATCTAGTAAGTTTTGAATTACGGTCCTATATTTTTTATCGCTTTGTACATATTTTTTGTTGATAGTTAAAATAATAAAGCTGTTAATACAATAATATAACAATATTAACAATAACATTAATAACAATATTAACAATAACAATAAAAACAATAACAATTATAACAGTAATACTGTTGTTATAACTATTATGTTAGTAATGTGAGTTCTTAGCTAGTCATTTTAATTTGTGAAATGCGTTGTTTATTTCATACGAATATGTTATTTTAGATACTTTTCAAAATATTGATAAGAATTGATGTGTATTTCAAACTGACAGCTTGCAAATATGTTATCTTTACAAGTTTATCACAGTTGTATAAAATAACCTTCCTTTTAGATGAAATGTTGAACAGTTGTTTACAAAACTAGTTTTGTTTTTTAAGAGAAAACTATATTGTATAGCGTATAAAGGGTTATACACATTGCTTTCCTTCTTAACTGAATTATTAATTCCGTGTTAATCGTTACGACACATTAATTTCTTAAGAAAGTGTTCCCACGTGCATGATAACAAGTTCGTTTCCAATAAATAAACCATAAACAAATTGCATTACCGCGTACCACAAAGATAGAAAATACTCAATATGAAAACAGAACTAATCAGATGTTCTCTTATCAATATTTACAATTATAAAAGACCTATATTGATCAATGATGTTGTTGCAATACATTTTAACTGAATAATAAATACTATTTTACCACGTTAATTTGTATGGAAACTGTTTACTTGTTATTGACACAAGATTTGCTGCAAACAAATTACATCTACAATCGCATCTAAAAACCATGTCTTTCATCGTCTTTGATATCAACAGAACTGAAGCTAAAGTAAAAATCTCTTCCGGAAGAATGATTTTTCCTAGCATCACAAAAACAGTGTAAATTAACGTTAACTAAATTATTTCAAAACAAAAGTGGCTGTTCAATGTGCAAAACAAGGTAACTCATTTGGTAATCTAATTACTAGAACTTCAAAATTAAGAAAATAAACTTTGAGCACTAAAAAGAGTAAAGACTAAAACATTACTGCAGAATGATAGCAAGCTAAGGGAGATAGATGGAAAATACTCTTAAAAACATAACCTGACAAATTATTTTGTCGCTTGTTTTTGATTAGATAACTTTGCCTCTAACTGGAAAACTCTATATATGTCATTGGTTCAAGAAAACCCGTCAACTTATGAGCATATACGTAGGTAAAGAGTTTTGTTCTTGACTATGCTAATAAGAATAATAAAAGATCATTTCAGACTAGGCCACATGGCTTGTTAACGAATATAAGAAGCAAACAAATCAGAGTTAAGACTTTTAAATACTGAGATAAAGCCTTTAGACAAGATAAAACTATTGGTTGCATATTGTGTTGTTCCAAAGTTTTATGAAGATCGTGTTCCAGGTGTAAGCGGCCATATCTCATTTACCAAAAAAAGAGTATTGAGTCATTAAGTTTCCTTTTAATTTTCCAGTTCAATTTTAATTGAAGCAACAGAATTAAGCTAATTGCTCACCTAGTCAAACATCAGTGATCACAAGTATTAACGTGCTAGTTAACAATACAAGAAACTACTTGAAAAAGATAATAAGCCAAAAATTCAAAACTAAAATGATAAGAGTAACTTCACATAGGTTTCCAGAGAGTTTGTGAAAACAAACAACAATTGTATGACCAGTTCAGAAGATTATTGTCAAAACCAATAACAACCAAACAAACTACATATTAGAGATGGTGCCAATGTATTAGACTCTAAAATAGTTATAGTACACTTATTAAAGAGGCAACTAAGGGGTTAAACAGCAGCCATAGCTATTTAACATTTGGAAAAGTTACCTAGCCTTACGAAGAATGGCTGTGATATAGAGTTAACATTAAAAAGTAAATTTTACGCATCTTCTCCGTAATAAAAATAATCTGAATGCTTTAACACTTTCAAACAATTGGGAAACTTTTTTATTGTAAGTAATTATTGTTTAGATTTTGGTTAACCCGTAAAAAACACATTATCGTAGTGTTATCTATGACTTCCAATGGTATATCTTTGCATTATGACTGCAATATAGCCACGAAGGATCATTTTATCATTGACAATTGTTCTTAATTATCATTGGATTTGAAATACAAGTATACACAATTATCTGAAGACAATTTTTTTCATAAAACGTATTGGTTAGTTAATTGAAATTCGGTTCTCATGAACCAGGCTATGGGTTTGACGCACATTCACCGCCCACGTTTTAAATGGATATTATACATATTCATGTATAATAATCAACTATATAACGATGATAACGATACGTATAAGTAATGGAAAGAGAAAACAAATATATATGATCGACAGGAGGACAACTTCATGTTTGGGTAATAACAGCTATAATTTTAAAAAAAAGTTTGTGTGAAAAGTTTACTTAGTAAACGCTGTTGGGAATGTATAGATCATCATTTTATAAGAATTAAACATTCCTGTAAATGAAAATAAAAAGGTTTATTTTTTTCAAGTTTCAAAATAAACAAAATTGAAAATTGAAAAAATTAAAAAACTTTAAATAAAAATAATTATAATTCGAAGTTCTATATTTTATTTTAAACAAACAATGACTTAGACTTAGACATACAGTATAATTTATGGGTCTAGTTAGGATAGATAACCTACTTGTGTTCCCATATCTTAACTCGTTCCACAATTTATCCAGTCTGTTATTGAATGAATTGACTGAATCTGCCTCCACCATATTCTCATTCAACTCATTACATACATTCACTACCCACCGTGAGAAGAATACTCTCTTGGTATTAATCCTACACCTAGGTTTAAATAGTTTAAAGCTATGACCTCTCGTGGACCTTCCCCTCACCAACTGGAAGAAATCTTAACATCTTATCCCAGAATATCCTTTTATAATTTTGAGCACTTCAATAAGGTCCCCTCTCAGACTTCTTTTTCCCAATGGTTGTAATTTCAGCCTCCTTAGTTTCATTTCATAAGGTTGATATGTCAGTCCCCTCGTTGCTCCATGGTCAATGACAAAAATCTTGGTCTGGACAACAACGACAAGGATAATGACATATATCCAAAACATATATAGAGTTTTGTTCACACGGTTGAAACTAATCTAGTAATAATTACAATATTTATATAATAACTGAAATAATTGAATAATAATTCAATAATAATCAAAACACACACATACATACACACATAAACACACAAGCACATACACCCACACGCATACATACACCATAAACACACAAGCACATACACCCACACGCATACACAAACAGACACAAACACACACACACACATACACACCACACACACACACACACACACACACACACACAATCACTCACACACACGCGCAAAACGCACACAAGTACACACACACACTCACACATACACACACACACACACACATACACACACACACACACATATAACCACACACACTCACTCACTCACTCACACGAACGCACATAACGCACACACGTACACACACACATATACACAAACACACACATACACTTTTATCTATATCGCCTTTTTAGAAATCACAGCGATTGGATCCATAAAAATAGCCTCAATATGTCAAAAGAAAACAATCTTCTTGACAAAATGTTTATTTTAAATCCCAAACATATGATTAATCAAAATATGTCTAACTTTAGCTTATGTATTATGAAATTTCTTCTGAAATTACAATATTTTGGACCATTTATATTTCATATCTATTAATTTTGTTCAATGTTTCTATTTTTAGTCACATATAAATATCTTGATATATATATATAATATATATGT
>JARUHE010305296.1:0-12484 GCA_031471125.1 Archaeomysis grebnitzkii | reverse complement strand
ATCGATGTAAAATCCCTAGCAACATAATCGATGTAAAATCCCTAGCAACATAATCGATGTAAAATCCCTAGCAACATTATTGATGTCAATCCCTAGCAACATTATTGATGTCAAATCCCTAGCAACATTATTGATATAAAATCCTTGCAAAATTATCGATGTAAAATCCCTAGCACCATTATTGATGTCAAATCCCTAGCAACATTATTAATGTCAAATCCTAGCAAAGTTATCGATGTAAAATCCTAGCAAAATTATCGATGTAAAATCCCTAGCACCATTATTGATGTGAAATCCCTAGCAACATTACTGATGTCAAATCCTAGCAACATTATTGATGTGAAATAATTATAAAATGAATACAATGATGTTTAATTTGTATAGTTCAGATATAGATATAGATAAATAGAAATAAACACAACTCTTAGCAACATCGGCTTCACACGTCGATAGAGAAAACACCGAAGTTGAGTTGATGGTCGGACAGTCGGACAGCAGAGATGAATTAATAATTGGGCTGAACAACGAATTATTCGGATTCCTTATTTCATTTTGTTCAAATTCTTTGTTTCATGTTGTTCAAATTCCTTATTTCGTTTTGTTCAAATTCCTTATTTCATTTTGTTCAAATTCCTTATTTCATGTTGTTCAAATTCCTTATTTCATGTTGTTCAAATTCCTTATTTCATTTTGTTCAAATTCCTTATTTCATTTTGTTTCACATTCCTTATTTCATGTTGTTCAAATTCCTTATTTCATTTTGTTCAAATTCTTTATTTCATTTATGTTCAACTTCCTTATTTCATTTATGTTCAACTTCCTTATTTCATGTTGTTCAACTTCCTTATTTCATTTTGTTTCACATTCCTTATTTCATTTATGTTCCAATTCTTTATTTCATTTATGTTCAAATTCCTTATTTCATTTTGTTGAAATTCCTTATTTCATTTTGTTGAAATTCCTTATTTCATTTTGTTGAAATTCCTTATTTCATTTTGTTGAAATCCCTTTTTCATTTTCTTTAAAATTCCTTATTTCATGTTGTTCAAATTCTTTATTTCGTTTTGTTCAAATTCCTTATTTCATTTATGTTCAAATTCCTTATTTCATTTATGTTGGTTGTTCTATATTAGAAGACTAATGTGCAATGACACACTTTAAAAATCAAGTTTTCATTGGAACCTTTCTTGTTTTTCACATCTAATCATTTATTCATAGTGGAGCAGTCGATGTAATAATAATTGTTTCAGTTTAATTTTAAAGTAAAACTTATGTCATCAGGATCATGCCATTGTTTTCATAACTAGATTTCATATAAATATAAATTTATCTAACCATTGTTATTAGAATAGTTTGACATTGTTTCGGATGACACACGTCTGAAAAACTTTGTTACATATAAAGTAAAAAATAAATTGCAATCTGTACGTTTAAACATCAACGGAATGTTGCTTTATATGATATAATAAACGAGCCGTAATGTTTAATTATTTTTATTCTACACAACCAAAGCTTTTATCTCATTTAATATGTTTGCCTTGAAGGTGAATTATATGTCACATTATCTCGTTAATATTTTGTGCGTATTATATTTGGTATAGTTTCAGTGTATTAATTTTTTTAGGTAAGCTTATATTTTGTCATAAATAATAAGATGGTATATCATAAACAAATTTATTTTTAGCGTAATTTTTGTTATTTCTAATTTCACGTTTTCTCATTTTAAACACAATAATATATTTGATTGTCAATCACAAATGTAATCATGTGCGTCATTTATTTTAACGTTTGTTCGTTTCAAAGTATTTTCAAACTTCTCTACAGTTGTTAAAAAGTGCAAAGGTCTAGAAAGGTTTTTGATGCTCTTAAATGAAACTGATTTGTAATATTTTAACTTTATTAAAGTCATTAAGGCTGGTTACGATGGCATGACATTAAATAATAAACAGCATAAAGGGTTTGTTGATTTTATGGATTGAAAGTAAAGGTGTAGTACTGTCGACTCAAGCGTTCGGATCGTGCTTTTACTAAACTATTAACTTATACATTTTTTTTCAATACACCACCTATGGGTCAATTAATTTAATAAATGTTTGTTATATGATAGGATTAATAAAATCTTGAAATGAATAAAAGATTATAAAAAAACAAGGCTGAAAAATCCCTGAAAACATAAAAAGTGATAAAAAATAACAAGAATACCAAATCCATTGATTTATAGTTTCATTTTTATTTTTTTAGTTAAGCCACTGAATCTTGTGATTATTTTGTCTTCTTTTCATTATACTTTTGGCGTGCCTAATTATTTAATATCCATTAAAGAAATACAGAATTTTTTACTTTAGGGTCATCTATGACCCAACATTAATTCAGTAGTTCTAAGGTTTAAGAATGTTTTCATTTTAGCTTAAGTTCCAATTAAGTTTGAGATAGTTTTTGACGTGTCTAATCATCCAATGTTAATTATAGAAATACAACCATTTTTACTTTGTGGTCACAAATGACCAAAAATCCATTGAATAGTTCTAAAGTTAAAATTAAAACATTCTTCAAACTTCAGTTCCAATTAAATTTGAGATGAACTTTTTTCTTAGCGATTGTATTATTTTATTGTCTAATAAATAAAACTCATCTTGACCTGAAAAGTTTTGTACATGTTTGTATATTCAAATATTTTCTTGGTTGTTAACTTCTTTTATTTTTTGGACGATAGAGCATGGAAAAAAATTTGTTTGGAGAACTGTTGCAAATCCACGGCGAGTAATCCGTGTCGCATGATTCACGACCCTCTTCATAAAATGCATCATCCATCCATGCCTCGAAGCCGTGTCCCACATTTGGTCAAGGTCACCAGTGATTCAAACACTGATTGCTGCGGTAAAAGCCTTTACAAGCTGACACCCATTTGTCCTTGAAATTAAGGAGTGGCTGTTGAAGTCTTCCACTCGCTACCGACAGGTTCGCTTTTGCTGGGTTCCAGGTCATGTAGGCATTCCCGGTAATGAGAGAGTAGATGAAGCCGCGAAAAGAGCTGTGGTGCACGGACAGCCTGCACACAGCCATTCCTTGCGACGACTACCAAAACTGTATCCGATAGAATGTATTGACTGAGTGGCAGGATCGTTGGTCTGTCCGACCCAACATATCCTCTTGGGCTACGCATGACCGTCTCTCAAGGCGTGTTAATGCCGTCCTAACAAGACTACGTATAGGCAACACGAGGTTGACCCAATACTTTCTCCTCTGCTCGGGAGCTGCTCATGTTCCACCAGTCTGCCCGACCTGCAATTGTTTGCTGTCTGTTCAGCATGTTTTAACTGCCTGTGCAGCCTACTCTGGTGAGATAGTGCGCCTTGGCTTGGTCGGGCTTCCTCTGACGAGGATTTTAAATGAAGATATCCCGATTCAAGATTTAGTTGAATTTTCCAGGACTGTTTTATCGGCATTGATTAGCACTTTTAATTTTTAATCCTTTTTATATTACTTAGTTAATGATTTGTAGTTCGAAAGTGCTGAATACCCTCAGGGTGCAGTACTGGGCATTGGCCCGTTTATTTATATAATCAATAAATCAAGGTTACCAGTCCTTCAAGAGACCTTTCAGTTTCGTCACTACCTTGAAGTGACTTCAATCCACTTGAATGGATAAGTTTTGGCGGGTCTTTTGATCGCTGTTATCTGCGCTAAATATTCTATCGACCCACCTCTATTGATTAGTTTGATTTGTTATTTTTGGTCTTTCTGTTCCATGCACAAACCTTCACTCACGCACATACACACATAATGAAGTAATACAAGTTGTTATGTGCAATTATTCATGAGAAAAGTTGAGATAACTGAAGGCAAAATGACAACTTATTTATCAAGATGTGACGAAGCTTTAACTTGTTTATAAATGCATATTTCAGTTCAGCCTCTTATTTCTACTTCGTGTTCTATCTACATCTATTGATTGGTTCGAGCTTTTGTTTTAATGAAAGGATTGTGGAAAATAAACCTTGGTATCTAGCAATGCCTTACATCTTTGATAAATATCATTCAACTGTTTTTTTAATAAAATCTGGTAGATATTGGCAAACTTTAACCCGAGTTTTAATACCGATGTGTAGTGTAACTGTTTTAAACTATACTATACCTTCTAAAATTGTATAATAAATGTACAAGAGTTCAACTGTACCATAATTTGTTTGTATGTATACTATAGTTTATACATCATTTGACGAGTGCAGCAAATAAGTACTACTCAAGTTGTAATTGTAAAAGCATCCAACCGTAAAATATTTTGTTGTTATAACAATTGCTTACAAAACAATATTTGTACAATAAAGTTTTCCGTTTCGATGACTTGAGTAATTGATTTAAAAAAGAAAATTTATATTCTTCTACTACACCATAGCTTGGTAAGTTAAGATAAATAAACTGGATTATAAATATAGCAAATGTGTTCACAACAGTTGTAAACTAGATGGTTTTAACCTTGGAAAGTTAAGCTCTAAAACAAAGCAGAACTTAGAGGCGATTGTTTTAAACATTGAAAAGTGTGTTTAATCACTTGACACTTGAACAAAGAGGAGATTACAAAGCTAAATGCAACGCCATAGAAATGTAAATTAAATACTATTCAACCCGAACCAAATTTATCTTCTTAATCTTCATTCAATCCATCGGAGTGCATTTTTATACGACTTTAACACATTTTTTAAAATCAAGTTTGGCAATAGTTTTTACAGAAGTTAACAATCAGGGTGAGATGAATTCAGCATTATTATAGCCTATCATGCCATTCGTCCATTATCGTTAGGTCAATTTTGTTTTTCCATTTTTGTATTAATTTAAAATAACACACAGTTCAATTAACAAGATTAAAACCAAGGTTATATTATCGGCACCCTAGATTAATTTTGTATTAGGTTGAAAATATTTTGAATTTTGAATTTACTTATCATATGTTAGGTTTCAAATTGTTAGGTATGGTTGGCCTATGTATCCTGATCCTTATTGGAACAACAATCTTTCCCTTTCATTTAGTCTTCCTAAATTGTGGAAAGCATCGCCGTAGATTTGTTTTAATAACATTATTGTTGTTGTTCTTGAATAAAATATATACAAAATGATTTATTTAATATACCCTAGTAAAATAATGATACTAAAAATTAGAGAAACTGATACTGCTGATACTGAACATTCTGGCTAGTTAATAAGCTGCTGGACCAAACAATTTTATGTGTAAAAAATGAAAAAATAGGAACCAGAAAACTAAAACATGTAGATGCACGCACTTGTGTCGTGTTTTATAATTTCAAGAAAAAGTTCCTGTAATTCTAAAACTTTGAAACTTTGGCCTGCCTAATTTTATACTTTATTTTCCTCTTCTGAAAGTTCTTTCTAAAGTTTTTTTTTAATATTACTTCAGAACTGTTTTATGATCACGTCGAACTAAATTGTGTTTGAAAACTTTGTTAATTAAGAGTACTCGTCATCTTATCTTTGTTCCGTAATGTTTATTTCAACTAATGACTCAACAATGTAGTTTGTTCAATGCTTACAATTTGATTGTGTTTGTTAGTTTGTCTAGTACAACATGTCTCAGAAACACTGCTTGGTTATTGAAAGTTTGTTTAGATGAAAGCTGGGTGTTTTACTGATACATATTTGGTTATATTCAAATTGAATGTCTTATGGTTAGGTAAGATGTTTTTATGTTAATATTATGTTTATGGTATGTTAAAATAATACTTTCTAAACATTAAATTTACCAATTAAGCCTAAGTATAATTGTTTTACTTGCAACCATGATCTATTGCAAATAGATAGTCAGTGCGTTTGCTTTAAACCTTAATTTGACCTGAACTTCTATCTAGTCTTGTTTCACAGAACAATAAAGACAATGTAAATGCACTTTGAGATATTAAACTTTATGTTCAACTCCACCGGGACTGCTTTCATTAATATTCGTTTTGTTGTGTTCTTGTTTAACAGATAAAAACAACACAATTTGTAGGAAAGCTTCTTTTATCTTTCAAAATCAATATCTGAGCCTTGCAGAAAAAACTTTAATTAGAGTAAGGCACAATAAGTACGTTGTGTTTTTCTTCTTTTTTGTTTGCTTGAAGCTGAATTGGATGGTTGTAGTTATTATCAATTGTTTGTTAACCCTTTTCCTTTTTGCCGAGAAATTGTGCTATGTCGGTGGGTGTGGGTCGGTCGGACATATATTATGTATAAAATAAGTAAAATAAACTGACACCGGCAAAATAAACTGACAAACCGGCAAAATAATAAATAAAACCCTGAATATTTTTCACAAAAACAACGATTAAATATATAAAAAATAATAGCGGATAAGAACTGGGCAAATGTATTTTGTATGAACGATTAAGGAAAGCTAAATATTTAATTTCGGCAAAAATATATAAAATAAAAATGTCTGTTTCTTTTCCTAGGATAAAATGTATTACATTAACCTGCTAAGTTAGCGAAATGAATAATAAATGATACTGAAGAGACTGGTTCTATTTGGTCGTTTTTATTTCGGCGAATATTTATCAGGCTTGTTGGTCGTTTATTTTCTTTGTTCAATTTCCTTTCAACGAAGTCGTTCATTATTAATAATATCAATTATTCATGAGCGTCAAACCAACAAATTAAGGTTTATGATACTTTAGTTCACTTCAATGCATTTCCCAATGCCTGTTTCCCTCTGTTATGGATGCTCTCATTGTGCTAAAGTCTTTAATAACTTAACTGTTCTGCTATTTTGAGTGTCATTTCATTTCATTTATTAAAAAACGAATATATTCATTTTGAAATTTTAAATAAGCTTTTTCCATTTCTTACTGCTAATATCCATATATGAAACTGCGTATCTAATAAAATAATCAGAGTGCACACATATTTTTATAATTACTATCTGATTAGTATAAATTCCATTCGTTTAGTATGTTCCATTGGATTATACATTTTTTGGACAAAAAACAGACTTCACATATTTTTGTATTTTGATAACCGAAGTAGATTTTAGTTTCATTTAAAAGCTAAACATTGAATTATAAGTTATGCCACTCGTGCATAAGGTTGCGAGTGTTGCAGATATAAATAGAAAATATTTTCAGCTTATTTCCTGTTTTACAAAGCGTCAATAACGCAATGTTTGTTCGGCTTAAATCAAATGGAAAATCTTTTCGTCTTATTCATCTGTTTGGAACCTTTTAAATAATTCAACCGGCATGTTTGCCTTCCTTAAATCCACAACATTGCATGTTTACGAATAATTACATTTGGATGACCTTTCAACTAAACAGCCAAGCCACCCTGTTTTGTATCCAACTTATACTTTGATCTGATCCATCGTCAACTAAACGTAACAATCCAACGACGTCCGTTCTATTCTCCGTCAACCTTATTTGGATCAACAATATCACAAGTGAGGCAACCCACATTCATACAACAGAGCTTGCCTCACTTGTGCTATTGTCGATCCATTTATTGGCTCTTGTACCTACCTTTATCTCATAATTCTTTCGCTCTCCAAATGAAATAAACCGGCGGCGTTTTCTTTGCTCCTGGAATTGATGGGCAAAGTTGAACAAATTCTCGCTTCGCTGCCTAAACCTACGACCGTCCTCTCCGGCGATGTTTGTGTGCTTCAGTTGAGAGATGTTCAGCTCCAATTCTGCTGCAGTGCTTTGTTTTAATGATTTGATCCGATAAGCCAAAATTGTGTCATTGGGGTTCTTTTTTGCTGCGGAAGTAATTATTTTTTATTGGCCACCTGTTCGTTTTCCCATGCATTTCACTGACATCACTTGGGTGCAACGCCGGGTATAGGACTATTTTTATATATATTCATTCATTCACTGACATCACTCCCAGCTCTGTATCATCCTTGTTTTATCTGGCCTCGGTTAATTTGAGAATATCAAATGATTACTTTTATCCAATATTTTAGACAAAGCTATATATAAAATTGATTCATTGCTATACAATATATATCTATAATAGGAGTAATTCATGATCAATTAACACCCAGCTTGGAGTATGTCTAAAAAATGTACAAATTATATCCAGGAACACATAGAAGATCAACATTTATTGATATTAAATTTACTAATCATTTCCAATGTAGTATACGGGTCGATAATAACACAAGTGAGGTAACTCTCATTCAAATAACATAGATTTCACCTCACTTGTGCTATTGTCTGTCCATATAACCCAGCACAAAATAAATAACGGTTTCAAGAAGATTTTTTTTTTTAAATTTTGTTTAATCGAGCTGAAAATGTTTGTCATTCATTGAAATTATGATAAACTAAACAAAGCTACAAAGCTACAATGTTTAACAAGTCGTTCAAATTTATAATTAATGTGGCAAAGAAAATAAAGTAGATAAATAAAGTTCAATAGTTGAACACCTATCTTTTTAATCTGTCTTTTAATGAGGGTGGTACAGACCCATTTTATTATTGTTGTTATTATTGTTGTTATTATTGTTATTATTATTGTTATTATTATTGTTATTATTATTGTTATTATTATTGTTATTGTTATTGTTATTGTTATTATTGTTTACTTAATTATAGTTTGCATTACAATTTTATTTATCGATTTTGTTGTTCGTTTTCTTATTCTTTGTTTTACAAATTGTTCATAGCTTGCAAAAACTTGATTATAATAATAATAATAATAATAATAATAATAATAATAATGATAATAATAATAGCTTGCAAAAACTTCATTATAATAATAATAATAATAGCTTGCAAAAACTTCATTATAATAATAATAATAATAATAATAATAATAATAATAATAGGTAACAAAACTTGATTATAAAATTGCAATTCGACAAACAATTTATTAACATAAAGTTACCAAATTAAAAAACAATTTTTTTAATTATAAAAAATGTTTCAGTCAATTATTTTTTTATATTTTCCATAAATGAAATATTTAATGAAAGCAGATGACACGATAATTAAGGATTAAATGTTCTTGCCAGGTGATCCGAACAAAGGTCCTTCCAAGATTTAAAGGAACTAAGATATCCTGTGGCTAGTGTTTAGTAATTTAAATTTAAACATTTATAGGAACTAAAGTATCCTGTGGCTAGTGTTTAGTAATTTAAATTTAAACATTTATAGGAACTAAGATATCCTGACCAGTGTTTAGTAATTGCAATCCGGATCCTTGGAAGGATGTTTCGATCCATTGATTGGGCAGTAAGACACAATTATTCCTTTGCAGGACTTTAATGTCGGAAATCCTTCCTTCCTGCATGTCCGAAGATGAGATCACAATCAACCTCCAGACGTTGCTATCAAAAACCGTTGAATTTAATGTCGTTTGATTTTATTTTGTTTTGTTTAGATTAATTTAATTTAATTAATTTACTTCAATTTAATTTAATTTAATTTAATTTAATGTAATCTAATGAATTTAATGTAATTGAATTAAATGTAATTTTTTTTTCATTTAATTAAATGTAATTAAATTAATTTTATTTCATTTAATTAAACTAAATGTAATTAAATGTAATTAAATTAATTTTATTATATTTAATTAAATTAAATGTAATTAAATGTAATTAAATGTAATTAAATTAATTGTATTACATTTAATTAAATGTAATTAAATGTAATTAAATGTAATTAAATGTAATTAAATTAATTTTATTACATTTAATTTAATGTAATTTAATGTCAACATCTGTGGCGAAGAATGATTGTCCTTACATTGGCTGAGTGGACGAATTCGTCCCATGATAAAAAGTTTAATTTTTAAACGAGTCGATACGCACGCTGAATTATTATTACCCTACGGTCTACAATACAATGATGTTTGCAATGAAAATAACCCTACAACCGTCACTGTTTTGTCCCTACAGGCGTTAAAGGGTTAAGGAAACCTCATTGGCATCGGTTCGAGTCCGTTCTAAGGCTCTAATTATTAAGAACAATAATTATTATTAATAAAAATAAATATTCTTAATAACAATAACAATTGTTAATAACAATAACAATTATTAATAACAATAATTATTATTAATAAAAATAATTATTGTTAATAACAATAACAATAATAATTATTAACAACGATAATTATTATTAATGACATTAATAATAAAAAACAGTTAACAATAAAAAAATCGTGAAAAAATGGCAATTTATTGGACTGTTACGATTACTATTACTTTATATAATACACTATAATAGTATTACTATTAATAATAATATTATTCCTATTACTATTGTTTTACCATTACTATAATAGTATTACTAATACAAAACACCTACTACTACAACCCCCAAAAAATACTAATACTACTAATACTATAATTTACTATTACTAATATTTCCAATACTACTATTACTAC
This sequence comes from Archaeomysis grebnitzkii, assembly GCA_031471125.1. Taxonomy (NCBI): domain Eukaryota; kingdom Metazoa; phylum Arthropoda; class Malacostraca; order Mysida; family Mysidae; genus Archaeomysis; species Archaeomysis grebnitzkii. The sequence continues at coordinate 2,109 of JARUHE010305296.1, read as the reverse complement.
GACTACCCAACGGCTATTTTAATGTTATTACATTATTTTAAATTTTTCCAACATTTATACAACGTTGTATTTTAGAAAACCTTTGTCATTAGAATTATTATTGAAGCCAAAGTTGTATGAACATCTTTTAACGTTGTTTAAACGTTATAACAACTTTCCGTAAACATTTTACTTTAACAGACTTCAATACAACGTTGTAGGAATATTTTTAAAATATCGTTGTTTTAACTAACAATTATTCAACGTTTGTTGACCTGTGGTTACATAAACGACGTTAATGAAACGTTGAGTACAGGTTTGTTGTGGAATAGTTATAAACAGACGTTTCAGGAACGCTACAAAATGGTTAGTTAAAACAACGTTGTTTTGAAACGTTCATTTAACGTTGGGTAGAAGTTGATTAGAGGAAAATTTGTATGGAAAGCTGTTATAACGCTTAAATAACGTTATCGGATGTTCATACAACGTTGGCTTCAATAATAATTCCAATGCCAAAGTTTGGCAAAATACAATGCTGTATAAATGTTTAAGATTTTAAAACAACGTTGTGATAACGTTGTAACAACATTAAAATGACTGTTGGGTATATCATAGATCAGGTGAATTTTTTAAAGTATATTTCTAACATTTTTAAGATTTCAAAATTAGTTTATAAATAACTCTGCAGACACAAATATTAAGGAAACCTTAAAGTACTGCACTAGGTGGTCTTACTCTTAGCAGTTTGTTAATTTTAGGCCAATTATTTAAAACAAATTTTGATTTAAAAGTAACACACGTGGCAAAAGATGCATTTAATTGAAAATTGGTATGTAATCTCCCTGTATTCAATGCATTACTTAACAACTATTTCAATATAAATATAACAACTCAAACTACGAGAAATTTCAACGAGTCTGTGAATGTCAGATTTTCAAAAGCACAAAGTTATATTTTATACATATATGATTAATTTTGTTTTCGATATTATGATATACTTTTGCTTACAGCTTAATGTAAAATAAATAAAGTATATATTATATGTGTATATTTATATATATTTATATATATAAAACTCAGCTAAATTTAATAATTAAAACATTAATTATTCTAAATAAGAAACGTTTCTTCCATAATAAGACCCGTTCTCAAGATCACTTTTACGTGCTGATTCAGAGGTTATTATTGTCTTAATTGCGGCTTAATTATGGCAAATTAAGAACATAAAAAGCCTTTAATGACTTTCCTGGATTATGTATCGACATGCAAGGATATTTTTTACACATGTCCCTAAGTAAACTTTGATTCCAACGACGTACATTGAAGCAACGAAACGTATACGAGTTTGAAGCGATTCAATACAATTGTGTACGATATTGCAAGCGATTGGACATGATTGTGAACAATACTCTAAGTGATATTATATTTCAAGACCTCTTGCATCAATTTCTGTGAAATTTAAATAGGTTATGAATGTCTATAATAAAAAATATCTTTCAAGATTCTATCTACTTGATTGAAAAATAGATAACCTATTAACATTTACGTTAAATATTGGTTCACCTTTATTATGCACAAAAAAAACATTTTTGAAACTATTAATTTCAGGTTTTGTATTTTAGATATTTTTTGTACAAAATAGATGAAAGATCAAGCTTACGGATGATGAGAAACAAAAAATCGTTCGACAATTATCTTGAGGAATTGAAATTTCCAATATTGCAAAGAACCTTTATTAAACGAGATAAGAGAATCATTCAAATATAGAAATATATATATATATATATATATATATATATATGTGTGTGTATTTATATAAATATATATATATATCATTAAGGTTAACATAACTGCTTAATTGATGGATGGCCTTGTCAGATGAAATATTTCTTTAATGTTGTGGAATCACGAAAAATTATCAGCATTAAGAAACCTGAGGCCATAAATCACAATTAAACATATATACAGGGTGATCCAAAAGTAGGTGGACAATAAATGATAACATTTATTCTGAGATAACGTATACATACAATTATATTTACTATTGTACGTCTTTGTGTGTGTGTGTGTATGTGTGTGTGTGTGTGTGTGTGTGTGTGTGTGTGTGTGTGTGTGTGTGTGTGTGTGTGT
>JARUHE010305285.1:0-12484 GCA_031471125.1 Archaeomysis grebnitzkii | reverse complement strand
GTGTTAAGTATTCTGCAAAATAATCCCCATTTGGTTTAATTTTACGAGCATTTGATATGATATGTCTTTTAACATCTACAGAAGAACATTTCATTTTCAATAAAACCAGTTAAAACAAAACAAATCAATTGCATAGTTTGACAGGTTTCAAAAATATTTCGTATTTTGAATATATTAGTTTAGAGATGTTTGAGACTTCAACATCTGCTAACCAACGAAAATACTTAATAATATAAATATTACAAAAATGTTATTTTCATAAATAAACATAAAAAAGTGTTTTATTTATCTTATAAAAGTTAATTAAAATGGTATTAATATATTTGCATGAGTTAAACTCTACTAAAAAACATAAATATTAAATTTCCGATTAAATATAAACATAATTTTTAATTAATCAAAAAATATTCATAATTATTTTAAATAAATATTGTTTTTGGTTTCAATTGAAAGATAATTTATGTGATACATTTTATTTCCATAACTTTATAATATTTTAATAAAAAAATTTGTAATTATAAAGTTTGTAAAAGTTAAAAAACTGATTGGGGATATTTTTATAACTGGTTCTGATAAAAAATAATTTATAATAAGAAATATAAGACTAAATTTGTTCTAACTAAATTCAATTTTACCTTTTGTGTAAAAACAATAATTCAAAAACTATAATTGCACAGTAAAACTTCGGAAACTTAGAATAATGAAACGTAGAAACTTCCTAAAACGTAGAATCATGAAACGGAGAAATTCTGAAACGTCCACATCATTTATATTTATAAAAAGAAAACGTGACACAAAGGCAGGGGTAACGGTGTTAAATGGGATATTCTTCCTATAACCTAGAGCAAATCTTTGTCTACGTTTCCAGAGTTTTATTGTAATACGATAAAATATGGATTATTTTGAATGTTTCATCAGACAATATTGCAACAATTAATCAGATAATGGGTTAGAATAAATTTCTTCTTTTTTTTTAAGTTAAAATTTTCGAACCAATTAATAATAATAATAATAATAATAATAATAATAATAATAATAATAAATGTGGGAACATTTCCAGTCCATTGTCATCGTCATCGATTGATTGGTTTTGTAAAAAAAACAAAAGAAACCCATCAAAAAAAAAGTTGTAGCAATCGTTTAATTTCTCTAAAGATAATTTTTTCTTAAACCCATTTTTCTGAAATTTTTTTCTGGAGTTGGTTTCCTTATTTTTATTCAGTTTATATTTTATAACGTTTTCCTTCCCCCCAAGAAAAGTACGTACGCGTACTAGACGTACCTTACGTATCAAACGTACCTGAACTAAATAAGCACGTACTTGGGACGTTTTATCCACTAAAGCACTTACGTACGTGTTTTGTGGATACAAAACTACCAAACCAGGACATATTTTGTGAGAAAACGCACCAAAAGTAGTTTTTTTTTACAACGTATGTTTGATATACGTAAGGTACGTTTGGTACGCGTACGTACGTACAACGTATTTCTTATGGGAGGGTTATCTGAAGTTTATTGTTCTTAAGTTTGTTCCGGAATTTTTTTTTCAGTTTATATTGTATGAAGTTCAAACACAATTTTTTCCTATAAAAAAAGAAAGTACTATGAACATACAGAAATTTTTAAACATTTTAGTTCTCCAATAGGAAGCTTTCATAGTTTTAAGGTCAGCTTATGTTACCGATCTACTCGCATGAGAGAAGGCTAGATTGTGTATACATAGATTCACAGTAATTTGATAACCATGTCTAAACTAGGATTATGTCAGCGAAGGCAGCATTAGTGGTGAATTAGCATTAACTAATCCCTTATAAATTTCAAACATATTATAATGTTTTACTCGCCTGTTTAAATATTTACTTTAATGACCTAAAGGCCGCTGGAAGTCTGTTTTTAAAAATTGTTTATTCTTATGCTTGTGCAATTATGTTTTAAAGTATTCACCTTAATGGGATTATATAACCTTATTGGTTTTGTATTTTCCATACAAATAAATACTCTAAAATAGTTATATCATATATAATAAAAACAAATTGTTTCATTCACCAATACTATTAAACACATGCAAAGTCTAGGCAGATAGACTGACCTTTAACTAGTTTTTTATCCGTAGAATAGTCAACATAACTAGTTAAGGTTAGTTATAATGACTAATCTATGTCATAAATTAGTCATATTGACTAAGTTTCCAAGAAAATGTTAGTCAAATATTAGTCACCTAATTATTTTTTCTTATAAGTTAGTCAAAATTAACATCATTACATTGGCTAACTTAGGATAGTATATAACATAGAGCTCACTTGTACTATTTTCAATCCGTATTATATTTATGCTATGAACATTTTATACCAAAAAAAATTACTCTGAAGTTGATTTAGTTCTTAACTTTTCTTAAAAAAACTTTTTTGAGGAGTAAATACATTTCTAAAAGTTTGAAAAGTCTATTTTTCCTTGAAAATATTTACCAAATAAATGTTGATAGCAAAACAAAGTTGAAAAATAAAAATGTTTAGTAGGTAAATAAAGATAATGAAATGTAGAAATAATTAACAACTTGTTGTTGACATTTTTGTTTTTATCCAACTGTTCATACAAAAACAGATTTTCTTTTCTTTATGTAAATTTAATTTGTCTTTAGAGTTTGTTTACAAGAAACTGAATTATATTTACATTGCAGAAATGTTGATACGAAGTTAGATTTAAAAACCCGTTTACAGTAATCTCATTTCGTTATCATACAAGGTATTATAAATACTTACATAAACTAAGAAATGTTCCTTCTCTTATTGAATGACTTCTATACACGATGACTTTATTTTTAATTAATAGGAATCATGAAGTAATATAATTTATTTTTATAAAAGTGCGAGAAATTATGTTTTTTACAATAATAAAAAAGTGTTAAGGTAACATTTCGATCTCTAGACAGTCACGTAAAGGCATCAAATCCGGACAGTCTGGCAAAAAAATGAATATTTAATTTAGTATACAAACATATGTTGTGGGAGTTAGGCTAAACTCTTCGTTACGCGCATATTAATGTTTCATTTGCATGACAATATTTCAATTAAACTAGTTTAAAATATATCAAAAAATGATCAAAAGATCTTTTTAAAATACACAATAAGGTCACATAATTAGCATAAAACACCATGTCTGTATTTTATGTACGTTAATTTGTTCGCTAACGTAAATACAATAAATAAAATAAGATGTCGTTACCATAAAAACGATAAATAAAATAAGGTGTCGTTATCATAAATATGGTGAAAAAGTAGGTATAACAACATATGTCGGTATTGGCTTAAAAATACAATGAACCAAGCTTTGTCTATGTTTCTCTTATAAAAATTTGGATATAATAGAACAACCATCAAACAGAGGTAGCAAATGGTTTCAGTAAAATAAAAAATTAGATTACAGATTAATTTAACTTATACAAAAAGTAAAATAAAAAAAATAAACTTTAACATTTGTGTTCACTTCTTACAAAAACAGCAAAATATTTTTAAGTTCACACAAATCTATAGAAATTGCTTATTTTCAAGCAAAGTTATCATTCAAGAAAAAAATATATGTTTATAAAAGTAAACTTTAACGTTTACCTTCATCTTTTCTAAAACAGTGAACTGTTTTCTTAAGTTAATTTGAGCTATAAAACATCCTTTTTCAAAGAAAACATAATATATAGATTTTTTTATTTAAGCAAAGTTATTATTTATTAGTATCTATAAACTTTATTCGATACAAAAACTGTGAAAAAAAACTTGAATATTTACCTTCACCACTTATAAAAACAGTGAAGTATTTTCTAAGTTAAGTTGAGCTATATAAAACGTCATTTTTAAAAAAAAAATATAATATATAGAATTTTTTTTATTTAAGCAAAGTTATTATTCCGCTCATTATAACTAAAATAATAATAATAATAATAATGTTTATTTCAGAAAACAAATTACAGTAATCCATATTAAAAAACATTTACAATATGTACACAGTATAAAAGAATTTACAAAAATAAATAGATACATCTTCAGTAAAAAAAAAACACAAACATAAAAATTCAATAAAATATAAATATTCTGAAGTAAAAAAATCACAAAAAAATGAGTTTGAAATGTCTGCCATAATAGAGTGGCACTGAGATTGATGGTAGATTGTACGAGAGAGTTTGTGGACTTGCTTGCTGTTCTCAAAACACACCACTGGCCAATACGAAATGATTTGCTGAATAATAATACATTGTTAGACACAAACATCAGACGCACTACACCACCTAGGAAACTTGTGCTCAATACAAAAGTTGTTTTTATAATATATTTTAAGTTTATTCAATGATTTTTTTTAAATTTAGCAAGCAGGCCAAACCAATACACATTAGAGCAGTATATTGGAAACACTTAACTTTTTACTAATGTTGAACATTTACTAAACTTTTTACTAATAACATTTGCTCTGCATATCAATTTTCAAGTTCAATATCATCATTCATACAACAAATTATATTTACTCCTAGATATTCAAAGTTTTCTACTATTTCTAGTGGCTGATTATACAAGAATACAGACAATTTATCAGTTTTGTAACTTGAGCTAAGCACCATGCATTTAGATTTCTTCAGATTAAAAGTCAGTTCATAAGCTTCACTAAACTTTACGCAAGTGTCAAGTAAGCCTTGTAATCCTTTTAGAGAAGAGGAAACTAAAACATTATTATCAGCATAGAAAATGTGATTTATTAAAGTAGTATTACTAAAACACCCGTACTGTAAATTATTTAACTCATTAGAGCACTCGTCCATATAAACGTTAAAAAGTATTGGGCTGATGACAGAGCCTTGACGTAGGCCACAGGTAGGGTTAAAATCAGTGGACAAAATGTTTTTCTATTTAATACTAAAAAGTTGATTTGAAAACAATACAATACAATTTCTGTAATAAATAAAGGAACGCCTCTTTTCTTTAATACACACATTAATTTGTCGTTGTTTATCTTATCAAAGCCTTTGCTAATGATAAGAAAATATGCGTAAATGAGAGTGGATTTATCATTATATTCAAATAATATTTGCTTCAGAACCTGCACAAACATACTAGTGGAGTGACGTTTTTAAAGGCAAATTGATTGTCATTAGTCTCAAGATAACGTAGACACTTATTCAAGAGACAAACTTCAAAAAACTTTAGAAATTATGCTTGGCAAGGAAATAGGTCTGTAATTATCCTTGCTACACAGGTTTCCACATTTGTCTTTCACCAAAGGTGCAATGTTAACTTTCATTAAATTACGTGGAACAATTGAGTATCTTAGCATAGCTGTAAACAATAATGACAAATATTCAGATAAACGATGGCCAGCGTACATCGTTCGGGCCAATTGTTTTGCCTTTTTTCATATTGTTTATAAAAGAAAAAATCTCATTGACCGTCTCAATTGTCAAAATCTAGAACGGTACATTTGTTTACCAAAGATCTTTCGTTACTAGTCAAAATTTCTTTAAAATGGCTTTTCCAGAAATTAGCAATATTTTTGGAACCCGGTTGGCTTTCAATTAGAATAGGATTGGTGATATTTTTGCAAACTTAGAATTTATTTGATTCAAAACATCTTTCGTGTCTTTATTTGTAAATGGCGCAGCGATTTTATCAGCTGCAATTTCCTGCGTGTTTCTTTTTCATTTTTATAAAGCAACTTTAAATGTGCATCTACTTTGATTCATTTCTATAAAGTGTGTTACATGCCGTGGAGATCCCATGCATTTCCATTCTAAGTATTTCTCTCTGGCAATAGAATGAACATCGGCAACATGTTCATTCCAATCGTTTCGGTCATCCCTACCTCTTTTTGATTTTATTAAAAAGTTTGAAGATACTTGAAGAGAATTTATTGTTTTGTCATAAAAATCATTTATTTCAAAGTCAACAATCTGCTTACTTGACTCATTCAGCCTGATAATAGAATTTGGGATATCAAACGATAAATGGCGATCGACATTTTCACTGTATACGTTCAACTCGTCTTTACTGACACTCGACCATTTAACCGTATCTTTACGCTCGCTTAAATCACTAACTATGGTATTATACATTTTGAAACTGCTTTTAAAAACAATTTTTATCGGTCTATGGTCTGAAATAATACAATCTTCTAGAACACAAATAGACTCAATAGAACTGTGCATACTAAACGACGATATTACGTGGTCAAGCCAACGCAAACTTCCGCTAGCATCACTAATATAAGTAACAACATTTGAGTTTATGCCCAGCAAAGCTACGTCTGACATTATGTAATTATAATCTTTTGTATAATTATATAATTCTTTATATAATACAGTATTTGGGTGGCAATTGATATTTTATAATATTTTAAAATGTTTCGTAAACAGTAGTTCTTAAAAACTATGTCCATGGAAAAGTAATGGTATTAAATGACAAAGTTGGGAGTGGCAAAAAAGTTTGTAAAGGCGGCTCGGAAAAAATGAGTTCCCTTCAACTACAATATTTAAATAAATAAGTTTACATTATTTTGCTGATCCTTAGTAAGCTATGTTTAAAAAACGCAACTTCAATAAGTGACCTCTGATTGTTGTTGTTCGGACTGTTGGAACGGTGGATGGTTTGTATACTCGACTTTGCATTTTTTTCAAAATCATAAAAAATATTCATTTCACAGAACAGTATTTTTAATTGAAAACAAAACATAATATTCTACACTGATATCACTAAAGTTTTTGTTCTTAAATAAATATGTACTTATTAAAACATGTTTTATAAGAAAACCATTCATGGTTAACCAAGATTTTTGTTTTTTAGGGTTAGAGAAAAGTTTATTTACAACAAACGAAAGAACAGGAGATTCTAAGGTAGAATGCCTAAAGGATATTTTTTCCTAAGATTTATACTTTTTTTAAATAATATACATTTTATGAGTTTTTGGACCTAGCGAATTTATCATCAAATTCATGATTAAACAAAGCTTTTTTAAAGGTTTAGAGATATTTTTATTAGAATCAAATGAAATGATAGCGTTAATATAATAATATATATAATTGTATTAAGAAATTCCAATATTTTAGAAATGTTTCAACATACAAACATAGCTTTTAATGCGTAGAGTTTAGCGTGATTATTAAACTTCAAAATACTCAGAATGATGAAACGAGTTAAAGTATGTTATAATAGCAAAGAATGGATTACATTTCATAATTAACAAAATTCAACAACAACACTAATAATAACAATGTTAATAACAATAATAACAATGTTAATAACAATAATAACAATGTTAATAACAATAATAACAATACTACTAATAACAAATATAATAATTATAACAACAATTAATTCATCAAATTAACTAGACTTAAGCATAATATTCAACAAAAATGTAGAACTATGTTTAAAAATTAACTAATAATTAATAATAATTAATAATAATAATATTAATGATATTAATGATATAACATAATCGAAAACAGAGCACATCAAAGTATTGCATCGGTCTATCAATCACTCTACGGAAGTCAATTGGCCCGAAGTGAATGCGGTTAAATGGGCAGCCTGTAATGATGTGGCTCATTTATCAAGGAATCACAAAATTGTATTATCACCAATTAAAAAAATTAAACTAATAACTTTAGTAATACAGTGAAACTCCAATTGTATGGACTACATAGTTTATGAAATACATAATTTTGGACAACATACTATATGGATTACAAAATATGGACAAATAGTCCATATACTGTAATTGGAACTCTACTGTAATAACAATAATAATGAAAGTTGCTTAAATTTTAAAACCATTGAAAACAATAACAATAAAAGTCGCATTAATAATAATACTAATAATATTAAGAGTAACTGAAATTTAAGTATTATAGTATTAATAATAACATGTCTTTTGATAGATATGAAATCTGTGAAAAGCTATAAATAGAAATTAAAAGGAAATTATAAATTCTCAGCGACATTATCTGATTAATATAAAAAACTTTTTTCTTATTTGTTGTCTAAAGAATTTATAAATAACTCAACGCAAGGAATGACAAAATATGTTCATAAATGTTAATATTTTTCATTTTTAAGTGTCAGGAAGTTTAATTTTTATTCAGTTTTATTTAATGTTGGTTTCTTAACCAAAATAAATTTGTAATTATTTATATTTTTGTGCTGTTGTTTTTATTTTATTTTATTAAGTAGGAATTTTTTCTTAATTTAACTTTAATTTTTTTATACCTTTGCATGTTTAGTTGTTTGTTTATTTAATACTTTTTTTTATTTTTTTATGTTTATTTGTTTGTTTATTTATTACTTTTATACATTTTAGATATATATATTTATTTATTTGTATATTTAATACTTTTTGTATGTTTATTTATTTGTTTATTCAATATTCTTTGTATGGTTATTTAATACTTTTTGTATGTTTATTTATTTGTTTATTCAATACTTTTTATATGTTTCTTTATTTATTTGTTTAATACTTGTATGTTTTTTCTATATTTGCTTAATTGTTCAAAACCTTAAGCTTTTGGTATATTTATTCGTTTGGATAAGGTTTATTTGTGTGAACCTTGTCAAAGCTTTTTTTATGAAAAGATGCATGACAAAAAAATAGTATTTTGAGGTATAATAGAAATACTTAGAAACTGTAATAAAATGTTTTCTTGGTATTATGTTTTTGTATGATGTCTGGTCAGAGAAGGTCATTTATATTTCTTTTCTCTCGGCGTATACTGTTTTTTTCTCTTTAACTTTATTCATTCTTTGAGGTTTTTTTCATTCACAATGTTGGTTTAACATGAAGGAGTATATCTTGGTTTGCAGTAAATCCTTATTTTTTATGTAAAATTTTGTGTTTGGTTTAAATAAAACTTTGAACACAGCCATTAAATAAGTAAAAATGTATTAATTTGCATGTAATAATGTTTATATATTCTTATTGTTTGTAAGAAATAATAATTTGCCAAATGAATACAAAGTTTGTTTGCAGTTTATTATTTATTTTCATTTACAGAGTCGACAAAAACATTTTTTAATTTTTGCAGAACTCAAAAACTTTACACGAAAAATGTTTGTAAAGATTTCACTTGCCATTCCTGCCATAATAATATAAAGATTTCACTTGTCATTCCTGCCATAATAATGTAAAGATTTCACCTGCCATTCCTGCCATAATAATTTAGGAGTTTACCTTGAGGCCCTTTTTTGCCCAAGCCCCACCGCACCTTCCATCCTCAAGGAGGATGGAAGCCCTCCATCCTCCTACAATGAGTTTATCAAATTAGGGCGTGTTCAAACCAAGACAATTTTTATATAAGAGAAGGCATTTTGTAAAGTATTTGGTGAGTAACGAAATAAAATTCATCCACAATACATGTGTTACAACAATGTTAAGCTAACGTACAACATTTATAATCTTATATTTGAAATATAATTTTTTCCTTTATAAATTTTTTTTGAGAAGTTGTAGTGAGAGAAATATCATCTAGATAGGGTCAGTCAGGTCGTATCGAGCAGCTTGCTATTTCAATGTAATATCTGACATTTTGTCAGAAATAAATGGATTATAATTATTATTATTATTCATTGAATTTCATAACTTTGTTTACAATTTATTTTGGGTGGTTAACGGTTACGAAAGATGGGCAGAAACATGACAGAAATGGCATTTTTGGCGGTAAAAATTGAATTAGTTTGTGTGTAAGTATTTTTTATTTTTTTTCTTATACTAGTTTCAATAAATATAATTTTTTTTTCTCAACTTTTATTATTCCAAAGCTTTTGTACAAAAATGTTTTATTTTTATTTTATGAAATTTTCTTTTGTTATTTCTATTGTTTAATCTCTTTTATTGGCCTTTCATAGCATTCCATTAAGTTTATGTCTTCAGTTCTTTGACTAACTTTCAATTTATATTTGTTTTCAGTTTTATAGCTTTTAGTTGCAATTTTGTTTATTAAAAACGATCGTTCATCAATTCTAATCTATTTTGTCTAGTTATTTGAATTGTTTTCATTAAACCATTAAATCCGTAAAATTAGTTGGCAAAAGTACTAAAATATATTACAGTTAATGCTAAAATATATTAACATTAGTACTAAAAAGTATTGAAATTAGTACTAAGATACATTAGAGTTAATACTAAGATATATTAGAATTAGTACTTACTACTAAAATGCATAAAAGTTATGACACTGTTTTCAAAGTTTTGGTGAGTTTAATGAAAGAATGTGTGTGTTCCACTGAAAAGACATAAATATTTTGTATCATTCTTGTTAAAAATGGTTTTAGATTTATAAATTTGATTTATATTTTTTTAAGTATCCAGTACAGAATATACACGTTGCTCATGGAATAATGCTTCATCAAAAGATTTCTTGCGGATCCAATTCAACAATAAAAACCACACCTGCTAAGCTTAACTTAGCAAAGAGCAAGCATCAAAAGTCCACTGCATATCCGTAGGGCACATACACTTTGAAGTGACAGTAATAGAAATAAAACTAGTAATAATTAATTAGGATAACTCATTGAATAATATTGGTGCTAAATAAAAAATGAAACTATTATTATTATTATTTTTAGGTACGTGATTACATGCATTTACATTTATTTGTATTGTGTATGTGTCTGCATGCAAGTGCGTGTGTGTGTCATATTTGTCTGTATGTGGGTGCATGCAAGTGCGTGTGTGTGTCATATTTGTCTGTATGTGGGTGCATGCAAGTGCATGTGTGTGTCATATGTGTCTGTATGTGTGTGCATGCAAGAGCGTATGTGTGTCATATGTATCTGTATGTGTGTGCATGCAAGAGCGTGTGTGTGTCATATGTGTCTGTATGTGTGTGCATGCAAGTGCGTGTGTGTGTGTCATATGTGTCTGTATGTGGGTGCATGCAAGTGCGTGTGTGTGTCATATGTGTCTGTATGTGTGTGCATGCAAGAGCGTGTGTGTGTCATATGTGTCTGTATGTGTGTGTCATATGTGTCTGTATGTGTGTGCATGCAAGTGCGTGTGTGTGACATATGTGTCTGTATGTGGGTGCATGCAAGAGCGTATGTGTGTCATATGTGTCTGTATGTATGTGCATGCAAGTGCGTGTGTGTGTCATATGTGTCTGTATGTAGGTGCATGCAAGAGCGTGTGTGTGTCATATGTGTCTGTATGTGTGTGCATGCAAGAGCGTGTTTGTGTCATATGTGTATGTATGTGTGTGCATGCAAGAGAGTGTGTGTGTCATATGTGCTGTATGTGTGTGCATGCAAGTGCGTGTGTGTGTCATATGTGTCTGTATGTGGGTGCATGCAAATGCGTGTGTGTGTCATATGTGTCTGTATGTGTGATCAATCACTCTAACCTGAATAGAAATTCAATTTAACTAATTACAAATTTCTCTGAAATTGTATATAATTCTTCGGCTGTTTTTCAATTCTTTGGAATTTATGTCTTTTGTTTACAGGAGATTTGAACAATTTTTTAATTTGATAATTCAATCAAGGACATAAGATTATGAAAACCAATATTATTATTGGTGTATGTATGGATTATATAATAATGCATACATACCCTAGTATATACATATAACATATACTATAATATTTAGTGACATGCATTTCACACTCTCTCTCTCTCTATCTATCTTTCTCTCTCTCTCTCTCTCTCCCTCTCTCTCTCTCTCTCTCTCTCTCTCTCGAGAGAGAGAGAGAGAGAGAGAGAGAGACTTGAACATGTTTCGTTTATTATTTGAAGAATACATTTAAACGATTCTGTTTGGTATGTTAGTTTTATATATGTCTGCCCAAACTAGTACGTGAGATAGTGTACGTATATGAGAGAGGTATAAATTGAATAAGTAAGAATAGTATAGAAGTAGAGAGTGAAACATAAAAAATAAGAAAGAATGAACAATAGCTACAGTAAAAATGCTGAAAAATAGATAATAAGTCAATTTTCTCTTTAGATGATCTAAAATAAGTTTAATTTGAGCTAGTACTTAACTTATTTTAACACCGGTGATACATAAATTTAATAGCTTACTAGTTACCTGTATAATGTAATAAAAAAAACAACTAACTTAATTTGTATCACTGGTGTAACATAAGATGGAGTAAGCTATTAGATTCATATATCACCGATGTTACAAGAAACGGTTAAAGTGTTAATTTCAAGTTCCAAAAACTAAGACTTACCCGATTTAACGCTATACTGTATATGTACAAATACAGTATAAAGTGATAAATAAAGTTAGACAACTTTAAAATAAAAATAAACAAACTTTAAGATAAAAGAAAAAAATAAAGAAACATATATTAATAAAGAGATAAAGAGAGCGAGAATGCAAGAAAGAAAAAGAGGGACAGTGATAAAAGAAGAAAGAAAGAGAGGGGCCGTGATAAAACAAGAAAGAAAGAGAGGGACCGTGATAAAAGAAGAAAGAAAGAGAGGGACCGTGATAAAAGAAGAAAGAAAGAGAGGG
>JARUHE010305284.1:0-21296 GCA_031471125.1 Archaeomysis grebnitzkii | reverse complement strand
AACAATATAAACACTCTGAAGGAGTTACAAATATTCTAAATGGCAATTTCAATACTCCAAATAATACAACACATATTTTTTATGGTTTTGTTTACTTTAGATGTGATAATTTATGAAAAAATGTTATGTTTATTTTAAACTATTGTAAATATATAATTTAATTGTAAGAATATTGGAATCTAAATTATATATATATATAAATAAAGACAAAAAATTAATACTATTTTTGATATATTGTAGCAATCGACTTTTGTGTTATTAAGAATATGAAAAATATTTACTAACATATGTGCGTCATAATATGAAGAATATATATCATAATATATAAATATATGAAACAGTTGTTGTGTTTAGTCAGATATAAAATATATTAATAATATTTACGTTATATATGACCATATTGTAGTCATCGTCTATTTGTAGAACCGTTAGCAATCCAAAGACTCAAGAACATTATTTATTAAGGTAAGTTTTTGATATTTTTTCATCATTTATTTTTTTTTGTATACTTTTGTATTTTTATATTACTCTATATATGTGTATACCTATTTTTATTAGGGTATACATCCTACGGATACCCTATTACAATCGACATGCGTGGGTCAGTCCTTCGTCGTAGTCGTCGTCGTTGTCGTCACGAAGGAGCCATATTATTTATACACACCTTCATCACCCTGTCTTCCCCCACATACATGTGAACACATACGCACATATGTTCCCCTCCCACACATACATACTCCCCAAAACCATACATATTCCCTCCCCAAACACATGTTTCCCCAACATACATACACACACACACACACACCCACCCTAAAATACATACATACATACATACACCCACACCCAATCTAAAATACATACACCCACACCCACCCTAAAGTACATACATACATACACCCTAAAATACATATATACATACACCCGCCCTAAAATACATATATACATACACCCGCCCTAAAATACATATACATACACCCACACCCACTCTAAAACAATAGATAGATACAATATTGTGAATGTGCAGATTTAGTTTTAAAAAGTTGTGGTTTATATTTTCGTTGATAAGATAAAAATAAAATTCATAACAAAGACAAATACAAATTTTGTTTAGACCCCTTACAATTTAACCTGACCGCATCAACATATTGGTTGCTGGGAGTGTCAATTTTGTTAAGCGAGTGAAGCAACGTTGAAACATATTACTTACTATTCCGTAGTTGCCGTCGTCGTCATCTGCGTTTGCCTCTTCGATTGTTTCTAAAAGGATCAAATCACTTCACACTTGGTACAAGGATACTTTAGAACAATACAAACAACCTATGCTCTTCAATTTGTTTTTTAATTATATATTTTTTATTGGCTATTTTATTTTTTTTATCTTAAGACTTAGGATAGTCGCTCGATAGTACTTTACGCGTAAATAACATTACGTGACGTGAATACTCTTACTTTACGCGAATAACATTATAATCTTACTTTAGGCGAATAATCTTACTTTACGCAAATAATCTTACTTTACGCGAATAACATTACGTGACATGAATAATCTTACTTTACGCGAATAACCTTACTTTACGCGAATAACATTACGTGACGTGAATACTCTTACTTACGCGAATAACCTTACTTTACGCGAATAACATTACGTGACGTGCATAATCTTACTTTACGCGAATAACATTATAATCTTCCTTTACGCGAATAATCTTACTTTACGCAAATAATCTTACTTTACGCGAATAACATTACGTGACTTTAACAACATCATGTCTTGAATACTCTTACGTGACATGAATAATCTCTCCATATGACGTGAGCGAAACACGTAATTTTGTTTCACGTGAGTTAGCGAACAAGGCCATCGGCTGAGGTGACGCAACCAAGACAACCGACCGCGACGATGTCTGCTCGTGATTCCAACTTTGTTTCTCTCGTTGAGTAATCCAACTCGGTTCACATTTGCTCGAATAGCAACTAGTGCTAGGTGTGATATTAATAGCAACTAGTAATGTATTTTCTTAACTAGTTCTAGGGTTAGGTGTGATATAAATAACAGTTAGTATTACATATGTATAATAGTTCTAGGGCTAGGTGTGATATACATAGCAATTACTATTACATATGTATAACTAGCTCTAGGGCTAGGTGTGATATAAATAGCAACTAGTACTAAATTTGTTTGACTAACATTAGGTCTATGTGTGACATAGATAACAACAAGCACTAGGTTTAGGCGTGGTATAGGTATGAACTAGTACTAGATTTGTGTACCAACTAGCACTAGGTCTAGGTGTGATATAAATAGCAACTAACACTAGATATAGGCGTGATATAAGTAGCAACTAGTACTAGATTTTTAACTAGCACTAGGTTTAGGTGTGATAAGTAGAGACCAGTACTACATTTGCTTAATTAGGTCTAGGTGTGATATAAGTAGCAACTATTACTACATTTTTTTAACAAACACTAGGTCTAGCTGTAGTAGTAGATTCGTTTAACTAGCACTAGGTGTAGGTGTGATATAAATATCAACTAGTAGTACATTTGTTCAAGTAGCACAACGTATGATTCAACTAGCACTTGGTTTGGTTCAAACAACACTGAATGATTGAACAAGCACTGGGAATGGTAAACCAGCATTAGGCATTGTGCAACTAGCACTAGTTTTAAAAGGCACAACGTATGGTTTAAACAGCTCGCCAAGTATATTGTTTTGCAAAATTGATGTGATAAATAATTTTATTAAAGCGTATTTGAACATCGCAGCTTCAACACATGACCTCTGATTGTTATTGGGGTTGTTGTTGGGACGGTGGATGATGGGGGAACTACACCAAAATTTTGCATTGTTTTGAAAACAATAAAAATATTAATTTTACAGATAAGTTTTTTAACATTCTACACTGATATCACTAAAGACTTTATAAAAAAATTGAACTTCATGGTTAACCGAGATTTTTATTTGAAGGTTTAGAGAAAAGTTTATTTAAAACAAATGATAAAACATGGGATTCTAAGGTAGAATGCTTGAAGGAATTTTTTGCCTAAAATTTATAGTTTCTTAAATGATAGATATTTTAGGAGTTTTTAGACTTAACCAATCTATCATCAAATTCATGGTTAACCAACATTTTTTTAAAGGCTTAGAGATGTTTTTATTATAAAAATGAAAGAAAAATGCAAATATAATAATATATAA
Organism: Archaeomysis grebnitzkii; assembly: GCA_031471125.1. NCBI lineage: Eukaryota > Metazoa > Arthropoda > Malacostraca > Mysida > Mysidae > Archaeomysis > Archaeomysis grebnitzkii. The sequence goes on along the minus strand of JARUHE010305284.1, from coordinate 18,094 downwards.
AATTGTATTAACAAATCGAACAATTTTAGAAACTATTTGAACATAAAACAGCTTTAATGTGTTGCATTTACTCGTACTTGTTTTTAAGATAATTGCAGTTTTGTTGATTGATTGAAGTGGTTCATTATAGCCGTATTCCCGACCAATTGTTTCTTGATTTAAATCGCATTGATACAATGTTATACGATTTTCATTGAATCAAAAAAATTCGATTCAATAAAAATCTTAGAACATTGTGTCAATCTGATTTAAATAAAAAAATGTTGATTTTAAATCAAATAAAGTTTGGTGGGTAACGCGACTTATGACTCTAAAATGAATAAATTAATAAAATTAAAATGTTTTTTGATGTTTCCAGAAAAGAAAACTCTTATTAGACGTGTGAGGTTAACAGTTGAAGTTTTTTGTTTGGAGAGTTGCACCGGCATTTGTTAAAAATGTTGGTATGTTTTTCTAATTAATAATATCATAGATACTCTTATTTTCGAAGTAATTATTGGTGAGCTTTTTCCAGAGAATGTGAAATTTAGAAAAAAAACTTTAGAAGAATTATATGGATCGACAATAACAAAACATAGAGCTTACCTCACTTGTGCTATTGTCGATCCATGTAATGTATAACATCCTTCTTGGTCGACAGTGATCCAATCGTGGCTAGTTTCAACTATTAACACAAAATACAGTTAATACTAGAACAGACGTGTGATGCCATTAACCACACGAAAAATCAGCTGTTGTGTAACTCGTTTGTTTTTATTCATTTTAATTTTTTTATGAAATATTTATTTTAATTTATGAAATATTCATTTTAATTTGTGAAATATTTATTTTAATTTATGAACTAAATAAAAAATATAATGTAACAAACAGCCACATAGCAGTGAAGGCAATTATAATGAAAAAATGTTGACTACTGATTAATTATCTCACTAATATAACTTACAAGTATTATTACTGAAAATTATAATAGTATTAAATATCAACAAAAGTTATAATAATATAAACAGTAATATTTCTAAACATTATAATATCATCAAAGTAATATTATTGATATTTGTAATAAAAATAATACTGATGTTAAAATATTATTATTAGTAGTCGTGTAGATTGTATTGTAGTCGCATGTAACTTTTTCCTTTTCCTTATGCTCCATTAATGTTACATTTCTCCTTGAATTATCATGCTTTCTGTAGCAACACAAAATAACAATTAATTATCCACTCTGTAACGCCTATTATGACGAAACAGTAACATTCAATAAAGGTTGTTTTAAATACTAACTTAACTGTATTCTACACCTTACGACAATACTAAGTCAAGTGTGAGAAAGTTGAGACCTAACGTTTTTTGAACACTTATCATTGTTTCAGAAACTTAGAATTTTGCTTTTACATTTGTATGTTGGATCCAATGAGTCATACTTACTGCCTGACGTATAGGGTTCTGCCTGTACAATAATGGTTATTTACAATACAAACTTTGATGTATTTTGGTTTTTACAGCATGCAACTATTTGTCAGCTGTTGAATGGTGTTGAGGGAAATAATAGACTGTAATTTGCACCATGTCTTTGGACAAAAACTGATATTTTAATTATGGTAGCTTATATTTGATTAACTGAAATAGTTTATGTATTATATATTCAACATCGAAATAACTAACAATAAGATGCTTGTGTAAGTACTGTTGAATTGCTTTCACCTGCCAACCTTTAACAAATTTTAAATTTCAAGCTTGAAATTTAATTTGTCTTCAATTTCTGATCTTTTTCAAAGGTGTACTTATATAAAATAATTAATTTTCATCTTCAATTTCCTAATTTTGTAGTTTATGCTTAAAATAAATTTCAATTGAACTTTTAGTTTGTTCTGAACCGGTGGATAAGATACACAAGAAGTGGGTGTGTGTGTACCTGTTGACAAAAAACTTGTTCTGCTTTTTCCTTCCACTTTTTCTTTCCTTTTTGGATAAAAGTCAATGGTTTCATGAATTAACATTGTTTTTTTATTTTTTAATAATATGCTGAATATTTAGAAATTAAAATGACAAAAACTATGAAGAAAATATCTTGGTTAACTACTGAGCTTCCACTATATCCTTAGTCATATGCATGCAGTAAGGATAGTTTTCATCATTAAGTTCAATATATTTTAGTACTTATGATAATAACTAATCATAGATGAGAGGATTGGTGTAATCATTATTAATCATGAACGATTTTCATTGATCCGTTATAGAATGAACAATATAAGTTGTGTTCAGTAGTCATGGGTACGCTGGCAGTGCTATGCTTGCTGCTTAAATAAGATTGTTATATGGATATCCACGTAGTTTGTGCGTGTGTGTGTGTATGTGTGTCTGTGTGCACACACGCGCGCGCGCATCGCTAATGCATATGATTTTCCAGGCATGTTATATTGTGGGTGTGCCTGTTGGCTTGTAAGCTAAAAGTTAGCAATATCTTGTTAAGTTTAAATAAAAATTTTTAGCCATCCTATAATTTCAGATTATGAATAGTGTTGCAAAGAAACTTGTCTTAGCAAGATTTTTTGAAAAGTTTTTTTATAAAGGATGTTTCCTAACTGAATTATGATGGAAGATTATTTTTATAATTTGTTTGAGATGTTACATAACAACACGTTTTGTTTTATGTTTTTGTTTTATTTTAAAGCATGCAAATGTTTTATTTTAAATTATGAGTTTTTTAAATGTATATTAAAATAAATGAAAAAATAAAATAAAATATATACAATTTTTACTAAAACTAAACTTTTTTTTAAAGTACATTGCTTGTCTAATAATGCTAAATTATTGTAGAACATATTACAATATTCAATTTATTTGAACAATTCATTTAATATAAATATATGTTTAAAAAATTAACTATTTCTAAACAACACTTGTAACGCCCCATCTAGTTATTGTCGTTAAAATTAAACTACATTAAAGTTAGCATTGAAAACAATCTTAATTGTATGTTAAAGGGTAAAGATTTTTGATATAAATTTAAGGTCCTTATGGATAACCTCTTGATTTTAGTTTTTTTCACCTTGATCCTTTATCCTTAAGGACTTGACTAACCTGTTCTGTTCCAGTGAATATTCTTGAGAGTTAAATTTCCACTATTTTACTTCTTTTCATCAACTCCGTTCAGTACTCATTCTGTTATGTAAGACCTGTTTAACTGGTGGTGGTGTTGATGTTGGTGTTGTGATGTTGTGATGTTGATGTTTTAGTGCTGGTGGGGTGGTGTTAGTGTTTTGATGTTGTGGTGTTGGTATTGTGGCGTGGTGGTTTGGTGGTGTTGGTGTTGTTGTTGGTAATGTTGTTGATATTGGTGGTAGTTACAGTTATATAAGTTTAACTTTAGTTTTTGTTAACACTGTTCTTAGTATTCTTGTTATAAAATGTTTGTGTTAGTATTTTAATTACAATTGTGTTTTCAGCTATGATTGGTATAAACATTATAATTCAAATACAAACAATGTTTGTATTATATTATAAATTAAAACTGTTAAATACGCATTTCTACATTTCCAATATAGTTTTTGACATTTAAATGTAAATGGTTACTTAATAAAACCCTTTAAACTTTTTGTTTCTGCTATGTAATCTAAAACATTTATGAAATCTTTGTCATGCAGACGGTTGTATTTGATAACGCTTCACACTTTAAAAAACGTTCTCACTAAATGTTATTACAATCCTAAATATCTAAATAATATAAATTTTGTAAGCTCTAATTTGTGTATCTCAACACAATATAAAAATTATACTCCGAGTATATTTTATGTAATGTTTACACATAATTGTTTAAATCATTGAAAATAAATTGTAATCATGATCAATGATTAATGAAAATTCCAATTAATCATTTACACAGTATTCACCTCTGTCACCGACCCACACTAAAAACATATTTAATATATTTAAAAAGTTTGTCATGAAAAACAGTCCAATCAGAGGAAAGTAAATTGCAGAATATGTAAGCGTGGCGTACCGTAATGCACGTTCATTGGCTAAGACTGACGCTTGTATGACGTCATAAAAAACATAAAAGACGGTTTTTGTTTCTTTACTGTGAACAAACCTGATAAGTGAAACAAATACAACATTTCAACTTCCTTATTATTTCATACAGACTAAAATACATTAAAGTTAGTGGTGAAAACAATCCCTACTGTATGAAAACAACTAAAAGTATTTTCATTTTAGCATTAACATCTTTCGTTTAGTTGCATATGCTGGTCTCGTATATTTTGTACACGGCTAAACGGACAGTGGTGTCAGTATTGTGATGTGCTATAGGACATACAAGATATAATCTTTCAACAAAATGTGAACAAAAATACATCAAAGTAATTGCTAAAAACAACCATACTGTCTCTGATCAATTCGTCCATAGAGGATCTAATGGTAATGTTTTGTCATTGAACATCTGTGGAAAGCAACTGTTCGCCTAACTGTGTTTGCATGCATCTGTCAGAAAACTCTTCAACACGTGTGTTCATCTAAAACTCTTGCTTCCGGTTTGGCTAATAAGTTTTTTTGTTTGGCTTTACTTTTGTACTTTCTGATTTTTTTTTATATATTTATGAGTTTAAAAGAAAAGGTCTTGCCAAATATGAGAAAAATAAATACCTTTTTGGTAATTATAATTTTTTGTTATATTTTTTAATCAATTAAATTAATTATTAATTCTGATTATAATGAACCAATCTGCAAGACTGGTTACTTGACAATATGTTACATAATTAGTGGTGATCTCGACCTAACTTTTTCTTCATTCAATCAGTTTTTTTGTTGTTTAATCACATTGACACAATGTTACACGATTTTGATTGAATCAAGAACAATTGCGGTCGAGAACACGACTTTAGCCTTGCTGTGACGCAGCGGCTGGTTCCGACCAATGTCCTATACCTTAATTCGTAACCATGGAAACAACAATCCTGCACCTGTGTGGGCGAGCCAACAAATCTGCAGGACAGCAAAGTCAACATAACATCGAATAATCTGATCGTGTTAATGTTGGCTATTAAAATCTGACCATCAAACATTATTGAATATAGAGACGCATTCGTCCCATACACTAAGGATCATTTTCAATGCTAATTCCAATGTAATTTAGTCCTTGAGATTAAGATCCAAAAATGATTTTGCGTTGAAGCGGAAGTGAGTCATTGAGACCAGTTGGATTGCACCGAAGAGACGTTCCTTCCCTCCTGCAAACATCCATCAGTCTATGACTATGTTATGTAATCATTTTTAGTCCTTAATTATAATAATGATGATGATGATTATAGTGATTATAATGATGGTGATGATGTTGATGATTGTGATTATAATAATTATAGTTATGGTATTGATTATAATAATTATAATGTTGATGTTGATTGTGATTATAATAATTATAACGGTGATGTTGATGGTAATGATCAAATAATTATAATGATGTTGATGGTTATAGAGATTATAATAACTATAATGATGGTGTTGAGGATAGTGATTGTACTAATAATAATGATGATGTTGATGATGGTGAAGGTGATGACAAAATAATCTTAAAGAACACACTCGTAAAACAGTAACAATGATAACAACAAGTGTAATGGTAACGATAATGGGCTTAAAATTGTAATAATAATAATGATGACAGTGATAACAATGATAATTATCAAAATGATAATAATAATACTAATAATTATAATAATGAGATAAATATATTATTAATATGCGTGGGCATGAATGGTCTAGTTTTAAAGACACAGCAATTGAGTTGAATTAGTTGACATGGAGTAATTACATAATTCGGTTCTAGCTTAATTCATTTTCCCAGGTTATCACACCAGTGCCTAAATGGTGAAATTGTATTTATATATTAAGGGTTGGTTTCAATTTTAATTTAATGTATTTCAGTTTTATGGATATACTTTTTATAACTATTAAAGGATTAATAATATTATTATTGTTAGAATGAAGGTTATCGTATTCATTTTTATTAGTTACAATTTTACTTGGGTTAAAAGTTAAGGAATGAGATATAAAGGTTATTATAAACACATCTTTCTGCCCTATGTCAACGACGTTATGCAATGTTAGTACATATTAATTAGCCTTTGATGGGAGGTTGTCTTGGAACATCAGATGCTGTTTGTTTTTAAAGTAGTCAATGTGCTTTGCACCCGTATACCTTGGCACAATGGAAACAAATTACAAATTGTATGACCTTGCATTACCACAAAATAATGATATTTAGTTTTTTCTAGATTTTGAAGAAATAAATAAATTGATACTTAATATTTTTTAACACGACACATTATTACAGTAAGAACAGACTACTTTAAATCTAACTTTCAGAGTAAACCTTATTTTATTGTGTAGCTAATTAATACATTATTTCTTAAGAAAATATATTTTTTAAACATTTAGAAAGTTATAATGTGGGTTTATCAAGACTAAGCTATCTAATAAAACTTATTTTAAGCCTAACTTCGTCTCTAACAAATAAGATTGTTTTATTAAACTATTTACAAATTGATTTTGAATGTTTCATACTAATCTTGAGTTGGAATGTTCATTTAAAAAATATAGTAACTTATAGATAATATACATTGTGTTGGCTAATTTAAGTTAGGCCTACGTACATAGTAGAGAGAAGGAGATAGACATGTGTAGGAAGAGTTTGGAAATTTGGCTTAAACTAAAAATGAGCATTTTCTTCATAGCTAAGGATGGATAATCTTAACTTAAATTCGTTATAAGGGTTAAAGTACATTAAATTAATATCGAAAACCACCTTTGTGAAACAAATTCTAAGAGAATCATTTATTTGTCTTAACAAATTTTTCTGGTTTAAACAAGTGTGTAAATTATCATTATGAAGGGGAGTGATGAAATAACTGTATAACAAGCTTAATTTTATTATTTTGAAAAAATTAAAAATAACAATAATAATATCAAATAGTCATTGTTAAGATATCAATAATAATTATGAAGATACTAATTAAATAATGAAACAATTATGAATAATAACAATGATATAAATCACAATAATTATAAAAATGATGTTAACATGAAATGAAAAATTTATAATAGCCTAAAAAATGATATCAGATAAAATAACAATAAGTAAAGTATGATAAAACAATTATGAACATAATAAAAAACAAGTATGATAAAAACAATGGTAAATATGATAAAATAACAATAACGATAACGAAATAACAATAAATATGATAAAACAATGATAAATATAATACAGTACAAGGACAATACGTATGGTAAAACAACTATAAGTGATAAAATGTTGATACATATGATGAAAAAACAATAAGTATGATAAAACAATAATAAATATGATAAAAAAATAAATCACATGATATAATAACACAAAGTATGATGAAACAATGATACAGATGGTAATAAATGAATGAATGATAAATACAACAATAATGCAGAATCGGTATTAAATCAAATACTAAACATGATAAAATAACAATAAGTATGATGAAATAATGACAGGCATGATAAAATAATAATATACATGATAAAAGGATGGTTAAAAAGATCAATTTATGACAAGCATAATAAAATAATGATACACATGATAAAATGAAGATAAAAAGGATCAAATTATGATAAAAATGATAAAATAAAGTTAAAATTGATCCAACTAATTTCCTCCCGGAAATCGAAGTTCCTTGAGGAAAGAAATTTGTCCTGATTTTGTGGTTTCAAAAAAGTGATTTATTTCATTTTTATTTTCGAGGTTGTCTAATTTGTGAATTTTTCAAGTTATTTATTTTTATCATAAATTTACTCGTTTTTATTATGCATTTATTTATTTTCATAATCAATTTATTTGTTTTTATTATAAATTTATTTATTTTTATTATAAATTTATTTATTTTATTATAATCTTTTTGTTTTTATTATAAATTTATTTATTCTTATTATAAATTTATTTATTTTTATTACAAATGTAATTTTTGTTATAATTTTATTATTTTCCACTAATAATCAATCAGTTTTTACATTTTATTAGAAGTGCCATGCTGTTTAGTGCACGGTTTTGTATTTTGAAATGGTATGAAGTGATGTACAGTATATATATATATATGTCATTGTATGTATATATTTAATTGGGCAAGAACACGTTTGCAAACTCTTAACTGATATTGTTCCATCAACCAGTTTTCTTAAGATGCACGATAATTTGACCTTTCAAAAACAAAAGACACAAAACAACTTTTTTATATTAACAAACAGCAAAGTCTTCTGAAAGGAAGAATTCTACCAAGCAAAGTTGAACATATGTTCCATGTCATTACGTTATGTTTGCTTTGAACTGCAATTTCATTGATGTTGGTGTGTTATGCAATGGATGGATGGAGGTCAAACTTGGAAACAATCATAGCATAGCAAAGGCGAACATGTTCTGTTGGTATATCCTAAGATAGACAAAGTAAAACATTATCTAGACTCTACAGGCTATGTTGAGGTTCCTTGCATTGCAATACTAATCCAAGATATTAAAAACTTAACATTCAACAAAAATAATTGATAATGATAAATAAAATATTAATGATCACTCAAACCATTCATAATAATAATAATAACAATCACTTATAATATTAATAACCACAAACATATATATATATATATATATATATATATATATATATTTACAACTTTATAGAAAATAATAAACATTTACAATAATAATAACATATTAAACAATAATATCAATAAACATTTATAATGATAAAAATAGCATTAATAATATTTATAAGATTGATAACAGATAATATTTATAACATTAATAATATTGATAACATTAATAACATCAAAGATTAATAATGACAAAATAATAATAATAATAATAACATTGATAACATTAATAATATTAAATATTAATAACATCAAATATTATAATGATAAAAATAGTAATAGTAATAGTAATAATAATAATACTAACATTAATATCATTGATAACATCAAACATTAATAATGATAGAAATAATAACATTAATAACATCAAATATTATTAATGATAAAAATAATAATAATATTGATAACATTAATAACAACAAATATTAATAATGATAAAATAGCGTTATTAATATTAATAACATTGATAACATTGATAACATTGATACCATTGATAACATCGATACCATTGATAACATTGATAACATTGATAACATTAATAGCATTAATAACATTAACAACAACAAACAAATTGTAAATCTATAACACAAGAGTTGTTGAAAATACAATCTCTTTGGCTTTAACCTTTCCTAACCTTTGGCTCCAACGTAATCCAGTGAAAGTAATTCCAACAAAACTTTGGAAAGGACGGCCGAGTCTTTCATGCCAATGCAACGATATTGCTGTGTTATTCTATTCATTTATTGATGTATTTCTATGTTATTGTATTGTTGTATATTGTATTTATTTATTTATTAATGTATTGCTGTGTTATTTTCTATTCATTTATTCATTTATTTCTATGTTATTGTATTGTTGTATTGTTGTATTTATTTATTTATTAATGTATTACTGTGTTATTATATTCATTTATTGATTTATTAATGTATTTCTGTATTATTGTATTGTTGTATTATTATATTGGATTTATTGCTGTGCTATTGTATTAATGTATATTGTTTTTCTTTGTTAATTTATTGTTCTGTTAATGTATTGCTATGTTATTGAATAATGTATATTGTATTAATTTAATATGTATTCTATACATTAATGTATTGTTGTATTAATCTGTATTCTATATATTAATGTATTAATGTGTAGCGTATTAATGTGTTGCTGTATTAATCTGTTTTTCCTCAATGTATTTGTATTTATGTGTTACTATGTTAATGTGCATTGCCTTAATGTATTTGTATTAATGTGTATTGTATTAATATATTAACACCACTGGTTGTTAACTGAGAGGAATGGATGTAGTTGTCTTATTTGGTTGTTAATGTTCAGATTGTTCTTTGATTGTGTGGATAAATGTATTGTTTTTCAAAAGCATTAGTATACATTAGCATAACTAACATCACATTATGCATGGATATATCTGTATTCATTTATGTTTATGCTATGTCTAACTAAATTTTTATTATATTATTTGATATTATATATATTTTGTATATATTTCATGTAGCTATGTATTTGTTTATTTAATATGCATTATATATACTGCACAGCTATATTGATAAACTTTACGATCAACATATTTATAGTTGCATTATTACTCTTAGACATTTTACTTTATAGGACTTGATACCATCACCGTTAACTTATATTCAAATAACCAAACAAAACCTATCCCGATATCTCCCACTCTCCATCCCACATTCTAAACAAAGAAAATCTAATTTCGACAACAATCGAGAACTCAATGTTTGCAATTCGTGGTGCCACGAGGAGCCATTCCCACCTGTTGCCTGTGGCATCTAATGTTGGTGTGTGACGAATTTATTTCCAAAAGAACGAAAATACATTAAAGTTCTGTTGAAAATACACCTTAAATTTTGCCCTTCGTAGGGCAATGTTCTGTTAATGCAATCATTACAAAAAGTAAATTGCTCAAAAATGTTTATATGTTTTATTTATTTTTCATTTATTCGACCAGTCAATGTTTGATCAACTAGAAGTAATTTAGAGAAATAATAGTCAATGTTTTTTTAAAACGTTGATAATCTTTAGTAAGAGAGAACTATATGATGCTTTTAAATAATTTGGATAGTATATGAACACATTTCATTACTAAAAAAATGACTCCACTTGAATACATGATAAATACTTTAGTTGCAATAAGAACTAAAATACATTAAATCCACTATTGAAAAAAAACTTCCCTGCATTTTGAGGGCATGAGTATAACATCTGAAAATATGAGTTATAAAGGTTTCTAGAGGTGTTATGAAATTAATTTAAAAAACATTCAAATGATCAAAATTCATTAATTGAAAAATAATGAATAGCATATGTACCTTTTTGTTTATTTTTCGAAAAACTAATTATATTTCTTGCGATTAATTAGTTAAAATTATGAATTTTAACTTTAATATCTCACAATTTAGGGTGCTAAAAACAAAGTTTTTTGTTCTTAAAAATGTTGTCGTCCTCTTTAACACAAAAATTAGCCCAAAGTGATAAAAACTTAAAAACGATCAAAACCGATCAAAAACGAACGTCTTCTTTAAAATGGAAAAATATTTTTTAGCACTCTGTAAAATACCATCAAAGTCTAACATTATAAACAACTTTTTATAGTACGAATTAAATTTTTTCTGGTGGATTAAGGCAAATATCTTGGTTTTAAATTGATTAAATTCATAAATTAAATTGTTTATGAATTAATTATCTTAATTGTTGAAAATTCTAAAAAACCGGGAAATTTAATCACTTTTTCATTTTATTATGTCTTAAAATGTGATAAATCACGATTTTTTTTATATAAAATGAAAATAAATTATTGCCTTGGAAATATTGATTTTAAAAATTTAAACTTTTAAAACTTCAAGTAATTTAAAATACCTACAACCAATTCGTTGAAAGTACCTTTATATTTATTTGTAATTATTGTATAAATGATTAATTTTTATAATTATTATATAAGTAATATATTTTTTTTATAAATATTATATAATTAATATAATTTTTTATAATTGTTATATAAATAATCCAGTTTTTATAATTGTTATATAAATAATCTATATTTTTTATAATTATTACATAAATAATACATTTTTTTATAATTGTTATATAAATAATACATTTTTTTATAATTGTTATATAAATAATATACTGGTTTATAATTGTTATATAAATAATGCAATTTTTATAATTTTTTATATAAATAATGTAGTTTTTATAGTTGTTATATAAATAATATTTTTTATAATTATTGCATAAATAATATTTGTCCCACATTTGGTTAAAGTTGTCAAATGATTTAAACCACAATTATGGCTTAGGTCGAATTTAAATATTCAAAGATGAGGAAATTTCGTAATATCTATTTTCTTAATCGCGGTTATAAGATTATATTAAATAGTAAAATTAATGACGAAAACAAATCAATTTACTTCTTTGTTTTATGGTAAACATACATGTGTAGACACACGCACATGCACATGAGCATACACATACACGCAGGCACACATACACGTACACCCACACGCAGGCACACGCAAACACACACACACACATACGCAGGCACAAACACGCAAACACATATACGCGCGCACGCACACGCATTTATCAATATACTCACGCACATACACCTCAGTGACATAATGTTGCATTCAGCTCTAAAACCAAGCTTATAAAAAACTACTTATGTGTTTAAATTAAATGGCTTAACAAAAACAAACAAACTTGGAACAAAGATCAAAACAAAAACATTTAATAATGACTTGAAAATTTAGACAAGTATAATTTCCCAAATTTCCTGTTTTTCCCTCAGTCCTTGTCTGTTTTCAATTTATTTCCTTGTTTTTTACTTCTTTCCTTAAATTGTTTTTCTTATTGTTATTTTCGTTACTTTTTCGCCTCTTTTTCGTTACGATCTTGATTTTTCATTTATGATTTTCGTTGTTTGTATGTTTTTTTAGATTTAATTTTAAACTAGATAATAAACTAGTTAGAATAGTTCTCTTAATTAATTAAATAAATACAATTTGTATAAACTTAATAAAATAAATATAATGTGTATAAACTTAATAAAATAAATATAATGTGTATAAACTTAATGAAATAAATACATTTATTAATTAAGAATTAATATATAGATAAAAATAATTAAACAACAATTTATTAATCAAATAAGAATAATTTTTTTATCAAAAAAAAATTATCAAATAAGAATAGTTTATTTATCAAAAAAAATTATCAAATAAATATTAGTTTATCAAATGAAAGTTAATTAATTAATTTAATAATTAATATTTAATTTAATAATTATTAATTAATTAATCAAATACAAATTAATCAATCAAATAAAAAAATAGTTTAACAAGAACTAATTTGTTGAAGAAAATAATTTCCCTCTCGGGGAAAACCAGAACTGGTTCGAACCGGAAACACTTCCGGTTCTTATCAGGCACTGATTGCTTTCTGATTCGTGGCTTCGACTTTCCAAGAAATGTTCACAAGTTTGTGATTTTAGTACTTTATGATATTAAGTTTTTTTATTTAAAAGCTTATCAATTTATTATATTATTATTTATAATATAAATTTGTATTATTTAAAAGTTTATCAATTTATTATATTATTATTTATAATATTCATTTTTATTATTTAAAAGTTAATTAATTTATTATATAAATATTTATAATATTCATTTTTAATCTTTAAAAGTTTATTAATTTATTATATTATTATTTATAATATTCATTTTTTTTATTTAAAAGTTCATCAATTTATTATATTATTATTTATAATATTCATTTTTATTATTTAAAAGTTTAACAATTTATTATATTACTATTTATAATGTTGATGTTTATAACTTGAAAGTTTATCAATTTATTATATTATTATTTATAATGTTCAAAATTTTAATGTTTATAATGTTCATTTTTATAATTCAAAAGTTTATTAATTTATCATATTAATATTTATTATGTTGATGTTTATAATTTAAAAGTTAATATTTTTTTTATTAATATCTATAATATTTATAATGTTGATGTTTATAATTTAAAAGTTTATCAATTTATTGTATTAATATTTATAATGTTGACGGGTATAGTTCAAAAGTTAATCAATTTATTATATTAATATTTATAATATTCATAATGTTGATGTTTATAATTTGTTATATTAATATTTATAATATTTATGTTTATAATTTATAAATTTAATAGTTTATTATATTAATATTTATAAAATTGATGTTTGTTATTTAAAAGTTTATTAGTTTATAACAACAATATTTATAATTTGTTTATATGTTTACAATTTATAATTTATGTTTTATAAATAAATTAAATGCATAAAAATACTCAAACAATATAAAATTGGAAGACAAAGAATAATAATATGTCGCTAACCAAAACAATCTGCAAAAAAAAACTATCCTGTGACCCTTAAAACAAATTAATCAACAAAAACAGTTATTATTATGAGTTGTTTTTTTCAATAGGAAAATAATAATAAATATTAATGAATAACAACAAACTAATAATAAACAATAAATAGTAATAAATTAATTTAATAAAAAATCAATAATAAATCCAGAATAAATAAATAATAAATAAACTTATAATGAATTAATAATGAAAACAATAATAAATAATAAATCAATAATAAATTAATAATTAATCAATAATAAATTAATAATAAATAAATAATAAATACATAATACATAAATAATAAACGTATAATAAACTAATAATGAATTAATAATGAAAAACAATAATAAATAAAAATTAAAAAAATACAATTATTATGAATTATTTCTTCAAAAGGAAAACTAAAAATACATTTCTCGACCTTCATAAAATGTTTACAATTTAAACTACGATTATCCCTGGCCGAAGAAAGAAATTGAACCACACAAATAAGTTTCAAATTCTAAATGTAATTAATTTTAAATAATGTTCAACAAAATGAAAACTAATATTTGATTTTTATAAATACATTTTATATAAAAATAGAAATATACAAATAAATTAGAATAAATATACAAATAAAATAAAAACCATTAAAAATAAATCTTCAAATGAATTGATACTTCCAATAGATAGACAAATAATAAAAGTGCTTTCTTATAACATTTTGACACATCCAAGGTTAACAATTTGCTAGGTAGGGGTTAGGTAAGGGGGGATGGGGTAATGTTCACCTCTTCACCTGTTTATGACACCGATTTACGCGGGGGAAGGGGGCGAAGGTGTATTTCCATTAAGATATATTGGGTTGCTTTTTCGTTGATAAAAAAACAACAAATGCTATTTTTTCTCAATCATTTAACCTGAACATTCTAAATATTTTTTTTCAATAAAAACATTGAATTAATCCCATTTTACAGGTCATCTCCAAAGAACATGTTCATTGTTCAGTCTTAGTCCATCTTCGATTTGTTGTTCAAAAATTTATTTATGTAATTTGCATTCAATTTTTTTTTCGGAATGTTTGCATTGGTTAAGGACGCGTTTCATTCATCTTCACCAGTTCATTTTGTTTTGGTATAAATATAAAAAACATTCGGGAAAGTTTTAATAATAAATATTTGGTTTTCAAATGTTTGTTGTTGCCTAGTTTGGAAACTTGTTTGTAAATTGCTAATCATTTTTTGTTTAAATAAAAAAATTTAATCTCAAATTATATCCAAAGTAATAAATTAAATAAAAAAATACATTTTAACATTGTGTTTTTAATTTGCTACATGTTTTCATTATATATTTTTAAAGATTTTCAAAAATGTTCAACTGTTACTAACTGAAAAATTATGTAAAATAGTATTTCAATATAAAAAAGTGTCATTGTTTTAAAATTGAAGATAAAAGCTTATGCACAAGAAATCTTGATGGAAATTATTTCAATTATGAAAAGTTGACAAAAAACTAATTATCTGGAACGCAATCCAACCTGATATAATCATTATTTCAATTGGGTGATTTTGTCTGGAATTTTCATCTGAAATGGTTTTTTGACATCAGTTCAAGAATACATTTTTTAATGTATTTAATGGAAAGAGTTAACATATTTCATTTTCAAAAATTCAAGTTTAGTTCTTAACCTATAATAAAAATAAACTAACTTTATAAATTTAAATTGTAAATGTTTTTAACTATAATTTATTTTATTTTGCCTATATAATTTGGGTTATTTTCATCTCAACGATTAGATAAATTTTATCTTATGTAAGTAACTTGTCAAAATTTAAACAGTAAGATGAAATAAAAATGTTCAAATGTCGGTGATTAAGATTGGAATAACAACTAAATAAAGGCAGAAACTTCAAAAATAATAATTTTGTGAGTAAATATAGGCAAAATGTTACGCATGTATATATATTTCTGAGTAATTATTTGCAAACTGTTACGCATGTATATATATTTAGGAGTACATCCTTAATTTGAAATTCTAGGTTAATGTAATTTTCTAATGAGTGCCATATTGTACAGGTGTGATTGTTGCAGTACTTCCTATAGACATAGTAGTTAATTTATTTTCTTCAACGTTAGCTACACATATTTCATTGTACTAAAATATCTTTATTCTACTTTTCTACCTCCGTTTTCTTTTTCTTATCTCTCTTTTATAAATATATTTAAGTTCTCTATATAGTTAGTTTTAATGTTTGTAAATGATAGAAAAAAACTTGAATTTGAACAAACATCATTGGCATTGATTTCAGTGGGGTTTTAAGGCTTTCATTTTGAATTTTAATGCAACTGCATTCCCTTGAAATCTCAATCGCTAAGCTTACCTCGGCTTGGAGGATACTTCATACGTAAGCTGCATATCCTTATTTCCCACATTACATTACTTGATGTGGGAAACAATCTTAATGTTGTTACGTGAAGCATGGCAGAGAAATTCGACCCGCTATATAAAACACCAAATGTTATTATTATTACTCAGGCAATATTATCTAATAGTGTTGGTATTCAAGATGCGAATTAGTTAGGTGAAGGTCGGTTGGACAAGATCTCGACTAGTGACTAGTTGGCACATGTCTTCAGCGGCAGAGATGAAAGGTCACTGCGTGGTGCCAGAATTCCTCCGAAGGAATAAATTAAATGTTTCGTAAAAGCTCAAGATGGTTACCACGCAACAGGGTGTCCCGAAGATCATTGACAAAAGTTATTTCATTTTCTTAGGGTGTCCCATTAAATGTTGACAACTACTGTATTTAGTAAATATCTAAAAAAGTAGGTTGTGGACCATACCTTACATAAACCTACTAACCTAAACTCATGAACATAAACTTTTTCATGAACTACCTCAAGATTGTCATTAACGCTTTAACAAATGACTAATTGTTGCCCTAAGGACTTAAATACATTAACAATAACATTGAAAAATAAGTTTTCAAATGGTGCTCGTTTCCATTTGCAACAAAAAAAATCAAAGTTTCGAAATATTTAAAAAAAATATTAGCAAAAGTTTCTTTAATTTGGCAATTACATTTCATATTATATTGAGTACAATGCAAAACATAATTTATTCATTTTATCCAAAATTATTAGCTGTTATGAGGTTTAAAAACGTTAAAATTAAATTTTGAAGGTGATCCTTGGTGTATGGTGGATTTATTTTCCTTAGAGACTCCATGATAATAAGTTAATAACATAAAATGTGAAAATATTGCATAATATTAGAGCTATAAATTTTATCATGGGACAAAACATCTGAAAGGATTTCAAGAACTGGTTTTACATCTTGAAAATATTTCATAACCATCTTTAACCTTTATTACTTTACATATAACTGGTGGAGCTGAGGAAATGGTTTATATAAGATTATTTTTATTAATATTAAAGTAAGAGCTAGATTAGATTGATTATACAATGTTTATATTTGGGATTCTATATCATTATGTGATAGCTATTCCACAGGACTATGCTACCACAATTATTTCCAACCAATGTTAAACTAAGTAAACTATCATATCAGTTTTAAACACTTTGTATTGTGTTTATATTTCGTATTCCGCCTTATCATCCATCTTCACGTTGCAAACCAGGCTTAACACATTGCAAAGAGACAAAAACGTGTTCAAACGTTATGCAATGTATCTTTTTTCCATTGTGCATACAAAGTAAAATTCGTCTTTCACATTTTCGTTGTTGAGTCAAGTAATAAATAATTTCGATAAGAAAACTTGAATCATTTTAATCTTCAGCAACTGGTGGTGGTCGAAAAGATTATTAGTTTTAGCCTTTCAGTGGAAGGTTTTTGTGGAGATATTTTTTTTCACCGGTATCGTATGGCAACATATTTTCCAAATAATTTATTGAAGGTGCATTAAAAACCATAATTTTTGGAGTTTAAATATTTGTCAAATATAATTAATTAAACTTAATAGTTTGTATATATATATATACAGTGTGAAATAATTGG
>JARUHE010305273.1:0-12485 GCA_031471125.1 Archaeomysis grebnitzkii | reverse complement strand
CGTTAATACTTTTATTACTAGGCAATTCTTACAAAACAGTGATATCATAATTGTTAACAACAATTTAGTCAGTTTTTCTATAGAATGTTTATCTTTAGAACTTTAAGAAAATATTAAACTATAAATTAAGCTCATATTTGTAAATGTTCAACAATCATTTGCCATAATCATATATTTATTCAAGTACAAAAAGTGTTCAAGCAGAATTATAAAGATTTAAATAGTATACCTAAAATAATTCAAATGTAAAAATTAAATAATCACAAGGGGTAGGATGGCTGTTTTAAGGCAGAATAACGCTTTATATATTAAGATTTGGTTTCCATTGTTCAACATTAATTCAGAAGACACGCGGACAGTCTTTCGACCAAGATGCAGTTGCCACACTAATGTAGCAGCTGTTTTGAAGTGTGCTTGCTACAATAGTATACTTAAATTGAACTGAAACATCAATACCAAGCAGCTTGCCACCCCTACAAGGAGATTGCCGTACAATTAATAAAGACGCTAATTTGATTGAGCAGCAAACCACAAGCTGAGGTATGCTACTTTTAGTTATACGAGTATATTGAAATTGAACTGCCACATCAGTATTATACAGCTTACCATCCCTGCAAGGAAAACTGGGCACAACTAGTGGGGTCGTTGTTTTTGTTTTCACGACAATTCACAAGCAGAATTTCATCATTTTGATAGCATGTTCTGACGTTCTCAAATGACATCGTTGACAAAGATAAAATAAAGTTTAAAAAACTTATTAACAATAGAAAAAATTCTAACAGCCCAAAATTATTCGATAGAAATCAAATGCATGTCAATTTCAAAAAGTATGAAAATATTTTTAAAACAGTTATTAGAAGATATATTTGATCTGTAGAGATTAACGACAAAACTAAACTTTTATATAAAAATAAGAAAACATCAATCATGACAATGTACAATATAATTCTCCATATAAAGATAGTGAACTCAACAAATAAATCTGGTGTACAAATATTGTTGTAAAACAGAAGGATATGCTCTTCTTAATAACACCTATATTGATAAAACGAATACCACATTATTTAGAAGAACAATGATGCACGTACAACAAGGCTCTTTTTTTCTGCTCAGATTCATATTTTCTAATCATATGTTTCTCATGTTAGAGTTTAATTGACTAAGAATTTCTCCATAATTAGGGTAATAATTGTTTTCTGCCATTTTTCTCTCTGTCTTTTTATTTTTATTTTCATATTTATTATAAGATTGGCCAATATATGTTTCCAATCTTACAATAATTATGAAATTAAAAATAAAAAGACAGAGAAAAATGGCAGAAAACAATTATTACCCTAATTACGGAGAAATGCTTAGTCAATTAAATTCTAACATGAGGAAGATGATTAGAAAATATCAATCTGAGCAGAAAAATAAATAAAATTAATATGATCTCTAAAATTCAATAATGTTTGCCTTAACGAAAATATATTGCCAAAACATACATTGTGCATGTGTATATGTACAGTATATATTTCATATGTTTATTTTAATTTAGGATTAATTAACTTCAAAAGTTTTGATTACAACAAAAAAAACGTTTAGTGTTTTATTTGTTTTAATTCCAACCTTGCAACAATGAAGACTAGCATATTGTATCATACCTTACCTTATTTGCCACATGTACAGTATAGTAACAATACCATAAAAAACACAAAGTTATCATCCCAATTACTCGTCCTTATTATATATTTCAGATGACCGTAAGACAACGATAAAAAAAATAAATAACATTTTTTGTGTCACAATTTAGTTCTAGCGACGTCGGGCCACCCCGGTCGAATCCAAAATGTACGTTTATGTTCTTTTTGCAAAATTAAGGCAATCTGGTTAAGCCGCAGTTCAACAGTGATACGTCATCCGGGTCGACAGATCTGCCAGCGCTTTTTCGTAGAGTTCATTCTGTCTGCTTGTAAGAGTCCCGTAATTTTTTTTGGGTTTTTGTTTTTTTTTGTTTGACAGAAAACCAGTGCTAAATACTATGTAAACAACAGAAAGTGCCTTAAATAAAAAAAACTGAAATATAATTGTTAGTACTTTGTGAATTAATAATACACATGATTACGATTATAATATTAATTGTATAAGAATAAAATGTTTGTATATTGAAATTTTCATTTGTTTTCATTTTTGTTTGTTTTCGTCATCTGCTATGGGTTGCCAGTTTTCTGATATTTTAGGAAACAGTAATTTTTGCTAAAATTTAAAGTTGTTGTCGAATTCAACCTGGGTTAGCAAAAATCCTACGAGAAGGGCGCTCATTTAAAATTAGTTCCCAACCGCCACGCGTGACGCGAAGCCATTACGCAGCAAGGAAATTTTAAAGGGAAAATTAATACTTATAGTACGGTATATGAACAAAAATATTCAGGATGTATTTTTTGTTAGTTGAAAGTTTGCTACAAACTGAATTTGGTAGCTCATATTAAATGTGTAACAAGCATTATTATTATTAGGAAATATTTGTTTTGTTACAGAGGTGCCGCCAGATTTTAAACAGCCTGTATAAAAGGATGTGAGCCACTGATATATGATTTTCACTTTAGTTTGTTTGATACGTTTAAGTTTGTCTTAATTTGTTCTCATTTATATTTCATCAATTTATTTAATTGAAATGTAATTTTTCGTTTGTCAATGTATTCTATAGTGTTTAATTTATAATGTAATTAAACTCATTTAAAATTTTTAAATTATTGTTTGAAATAATTTACCAGACTCGGTTGAAAAACTTGTAATCAAGTTTTAAATGATGGACAGCATTTCAGCCATTTACAGAACTAAACTTTGTACCTTTACTCCCCATCCCACACTCTCAACATAAGCTTTCCATCAACAGCCTATCATGAAGTGTTGCAACCATAGAGTTAATAAACTTTTATTATGACTGTGGTTGCAACCGGCATTGATCTTTCTTTAAGATTTGTTCTTTTATATTTAAATTTAAATTTTGTTGTTGTATATTTATTCTTTATATGTTAATATTAAGTGGTTATATATTATACTTTGGAGCAACTCTAGCAAGCATACATAACTCCAACTACATTATTCTATTGGTAAATGTGTTCACGAATGTTAAGTGAAACTATTTACTACTTGATACAGGGTTCACCTGATTCTGTAAAAATTTGTTTATTAATTAGTTTTTAAACAATCTCTGAGTACTCACCTAAAGTTTATATTTTGTAGGTTTTTATAGTTCAATTTCTGCCGGTTATAATAATTTGATTTAAGGATGACATGCAACTACTTCTTTTTGCGCCCCTATTAACCAGCCTCTATGCGGGGTCGACGTTTCTGGTCAGTCTCATCCATGTCATTCTCCCATCAAATCCATTTCCTCACATCCATCTCCATTGGTGGTTACCCATCCAAGTGTTAACCAGACCCAACGTTGCTTAACTTCGCTGATCAGATGGGAAGCGGTGTTTCGACGTGGCCAGGGCCGTTGACGACCGTTACTCTAATCCGTTTGTTTCTTATTCTATCCTTTCTTGTTGCTCCACACATCCAACGTAGAATTTTCATCTCAGGCACATTCAATCTTCCTTTCTTAATATATTTACCGTATTTATGGTAACAATACCAATACACATTACTAATATCTTTTTTTGTGAAAATGTCTTTATTTGAATATATATTTTAGAAAATTGTAACCTTATTCTGTATGGTAATGCTTCTGAAGCCATGTCATAAGAATTGTAAACACTGCATCATTTTTTAATGATGTTTATAACGAATTTTGCATTGTATAATATTTAGTATCATGAGGGATAGATGGAAATGGCTTGGTCGTATCCAAAGAAAAGAACCCAATAGGATAGTAAGAGAAGCAATTGAGTGGACACCAAAAGGTGCAAGGAGGAGAGGACGACCGAGAACAACATGGAAAAAAACAATGCAGGGAAAAGCAGGAGACGGATGGGCTGATGTGTGTCGGATGGCACAGGACAGAGATGGTTGGAGGAATTATGTGGAGGCCCTTTGCGTCACTCGGCGTTGGAGGCGATGATGATGATGATAACTTAAGCATAGTGAACATAGTACTGTAAGAGTCTATATCCAAATTTATATTTGTTTTAACTTTTAAATTTGTTATCAACTTAACCATTATAATTAGCAATACACAAACACATACATTTTTAGTATACATTTTCTTTCTAAATTGAGATAATACAAAATACTTATACTATGCACATGAGTATCCCATATTTGTTATTTAGAAGCATGGCTGGCAAGCGGCATTGGTTATAATTTATTGTTCTCATGATTATACCACCAGTAAATTACCATACAAAGCTCAGCCATGGTGTTTGAACAAAATTCATTGATTAACCATAAATATTTTACAAAACCATGACGCGAATTGGTATTGTAACATTTTTTGAAATAATTTATATTCTATGTTGTGATCGATTAGTATAATTATTTCACATTTTAGTATTGCGTACACATTCATGAATTGGAATCATTTTTTATTTAAAACTAAAAATGTTTTTTATTTCAAGACAGAAAGTGTTACTAAATAATCCAGAAAATGCAATATTTATTTATCTGGTTATTGTTAATATAATGTTTTTGTATTTATTCAATAAGGAATAAAAGTTTCTCTTTAAAAACAACATTTTTCAATATTCTGATCTTATTATTGTTATTTGAATTTAGTATTAGTATTATTATTGACTACATTATCAGGCTTTGACAATATTTCTATTATTATTGCATTTTACCAATATTAGAAATACCAAAGTTAATTCTATATTTCTTATTTTGTATTAATTTCACTAAAATATATCTTTAGGAACATTTATTGAGCTTTTTATTATCAATTTTATTCTCCATTTGAGAATTCTTATTACCTATTGTTAGAGATGTTATTATTATTATTAAAGAAGTTTTATCTTAAATAGATTTAATTGGATATTTATTTGAAAGTTTTGCATATCTATCAATTGGAATGGAGCTTACTTGCCTTAAGAAAACTATTTTTCCTATTATTTCTTTCTGATTAAACTTGTAATTTATTACTTTTTTGTTTGCTCAGTTTATTGGAAAACTAAAATAAAGTTCAACATGTACGAACATACGTTTTATACACCATTTTAAGTAATATGTTTTTCTTTTAATGTTGTTATTCAACTATTGAATTTCATTCTTTGAATATTTTAAATTGTTTTTATTTGTGGAGCATATATAGAAACTTTATAAAAGTCATTATCTTCAAAACAACAAGTTTACTGCCAATAGCGACACTTTGAAATATTTAAATTGCTTAAAACTTTTTAATTTCAACTTTATTGCAATTTTTATAAAATATAAAAACAACATTTGTTTTACAGGAAATATAATTACAGAGAAATATTATATTTGTTTAACGTCAAGATATGTATTTTCGACATTACTAAATTTCGCCTTTATTTATAAAACTTTTATTAACGCCATTTAGGTAAGCACAAACTCTAAATCTAATAAAATATATAAAAAGCTAACCATTTTCTCTTTCTGGTGATTGCAACAAAAATAGAAATAAATTGTTTTGACATAGGGTAAACAACTTTTTACGCTATTTTCGTGATAATGAGTGCCTCACATTTGAAAAGAAGCCTTCATAAATCCTTAACCACTCATTTATGCACTAATTAGTGAAGAATAAAACTTTCTAAGAATATCAAAACATGTAAAAAATTATTAAAATAACAATGAAATATTCAATGAGTGAGGTTCTGAAAGGTGCCTCCTTTTCTCGATTTACGTCCTGTAAACAAGTATTATTTTGCGTAAAGTTTTCTACGTGAATTCAGCACACTTGAAAGCTCTTTAGAAGACACGTGTACGCAATATCTCTCTCAGGCGACGGGTGTTTTCCACCAGATTAATTTAGGTATGTTAATAAGTTGTTATAGCATTTTATTCTACATGTTCTTATCTATCTGTCCGTGAAATTTCAGCATCACTGGCATTGTGAAAATTAAATAGTGTAAGATTAGGGTACCCTATAGTGTAGTCGAAATTAAAGATGTAAAATATGTCGACAACCTTGATTTTGCCAGCTTTACTATTATAAACGAGTTATATATGATGGTATGAATCTTTGACATTGATTGGTGAGTACTTTATGTACATGTGTTTGTTTCGACAATATCATTTAAATATTAAACTTTTGTCACCCCTAAAAATTCATATCTGATATTTATGATTTTGAAATAATTTGAGATGTGTGTAAACAAATTTATAAAATAAAAGCAATTTTGTAAAATGTCAGATCGAGAAAAGCGAGACTTTAGAAGGGGACTAAAACATCGACAATGGACAAGGCAATCAAGGCTGTGAAATCTGATGTGATGGCGTCAAGGAAGTTCAACATTCCCAGAAATACAACAGCTGACCGTATCAAAAATAAAGTTAACGAAGGTTGCTAGAAAGTAGGAGAAAGCGTGTTCTCCCAGCTATTCAAGAGGACGGTCTATGTAAGTTCATTGAGAAGGTGATTTCCTTTTAGTATTCATCCAATTCTCGGATACGCTTGGCTTATCGATAAAATTAGTGGAAGAAAAGTATTTGGAGATAATGTTCCAGGTCAGCAATGATAGATGAAGTTCAAAAGTCGACATAAAGATGATATCAGGCTTCGTGAGCCAAATAGACTTGATCGGGGTCGAGGTTTATTTTCAACAGCTGGCTATTTAAAATATTATTTTGGTCTGTTGAAAAATGTCATGAATGAAAATGACTTTCATACAAAACCACAAAACATATACAACTGCGATGAAACTATACGCGACTTAAATAAGTCCACTCAAAAAGTTATTGTACCTAAAAGACAAAAATCAGCTCACTCAAGAGATAATGCTTCAAGCCAGCATATAAATTTGCATTGCTGCGTTTCAGCTACTGGCAAAGCAAATGCCTCCATTTTTAATACTCAATAAATCATATCCAGGAGGGAACTAAGCAGGAAATGGGCCTGATGGAACCCTTTATGAAAAACAAGACTCAGGTTTTATGGATAGCTTTTTTAAGGTGGTTTCAGAAATTATTTATTGTTCATGCTCATTGCTCAACCATCACCGGAAAAACTTGTACTATTGCTTCTCCCCCATTTATAGAGTCAGCAGTAAGAAACAACGTGATTCCTTTAGCCCTTCCCCCACATACAACTCATATCTGCCAACCGTTAGATGTGGCAGTATATAAGTCTTTCAAGGCCCATTTATAAAAATTAATAAATCTAGGAAAGATGATAAGAGGCAATTATTGCATTGGAAAAATGATTTTGCCTCCGTAGTCATGAAACTTTTTGAAGAATCAATGTCCATTCAGAACATTAAATCTGGTTTTCGAAAATGATTTATATATCCATAAAACCCCACTAGTATTGATAAAACACAACTACTACGAAACCAAGTCATTCCCAATATAAAAATAGATCTTTCAGCACTAAATGAACCAAAATTCAAAGATATTGAAACGCAGACAGATCCAATTGATTTATCTTTACTTCCAAGATCTTCATAGTAGAGGTAAGAGTGTCATATGGCTTAATGGCTTTACTGTAATAACATATTAAATCTCTGAAGAGACAGCAGCCATTTTATTTCCACCTCCCTCAGAAATTCTTCCAGGGAGGAAAAAACTACTGTGTTTGAGATCTGTAGCTAGGGTGATGATATCTCCAGAGGTTGTCCAAGGTCTTCAACAGGAAAAATAAGCTGTGCTCGAAAAATCCAAACACAAAACAGATTTTTCTACTTCTTCAATATGGGGATGGGCACGAGGTTGGTTAAGAGGTGGAAGGGCACGAGGTTCTGCAAGAACTGAAAGGACAAGAATAATAATGGAAACACTGATGATGAGCATCATTATTGCTAGCTATATATGTGTTGATGAATGGAGCGAGCAGACTACATCAGTACAAAGTTAATGGGTTTGCTGCAAAGCAAGCAACTGTCTACGATCGTCCTGTCCATCTTGTCTACCTGATGATTTCGATATTACTCATTAATATCTTATAGTTTTATGTTTATTAATTAGTCAATTTACTGCATAATTTCAATTGGCATTAAATACTGACTTATACTTGTATTTATGTTTCTTTAATTATATAACATTTTTGAATGTTTTAATGTTAATTCCTTTATGATTTTTTTTGTTTTATTTTTATGAATTTATTCCAATTAGAGTTTAATTTTTATCCAAATGTTTTTTTATGAATTTATTCCATTTAGAGTTTAATTTTTATGAACGATTAAAGGAAACTGTTTGATGAGCAATTTCAAGTTCTTACCCAGTCAGAGTTTATCTTTGCAGCATCTTACGTTATCTGTGATTTCCAATGATTTATTTTCTATTATTTTTGCATCATCACCACGAAAGACCATTTCATTATTTATAATTATCCTTATCACCTTATCCTTATCACCACAAAAGACCATTTCATTATTTATAATTATCCTTATCACCTTATCCTTATCACCTTATCCTTATCACCTTATCCTTATCACCTTATCCTTATCACCTTATCCTTTTCACCTTATCCTTATCACCTTATCCTTATCACCATGAAAGACCATTTCATTATTTATAATTATCCTCATAAGGCATTGGGTTTTAAATATAATTATACCAAAAATAATCCTTGTTTAGCATTGGGTTATCAATATAATTATATCAATAATAAATTTTGTTTTTTCATAAACTCACATATATTTATGTGTAAGCATCTATAAAATCCATAGAAAAAGGTTTAATTGGACATTGAACATGTTTATGTACATATAATAAACAACTATAAAATAATGAAGATGATTCGCATACTTAGCACAGATAGTTGTATATGCGAGTATAATTTTCATTAAAAGCACATTTTATTTTGTTTTATATTAAATTTGACCAACAATTAAACAAAATGTTTACAATGTCTTCTAAGAAATGAAGGGATAAATATATTTTAATATAGTTATTAAAAGTTTAAAATAATGGATAATTCTGATAACCCTTAACTGTGTTCTCATAAATTTAATTGTTACGCTTTTATTTCCTTTTTACTATTGAAGATTTTTTTAGCATTCTAGTTTATTTTCAGGGCTACCTAAAAAGTAAACTATAAAGTATTGAGAATTATTTATAATTTGAATTAACATCGTGATGAATATATTTAGTGATTAACTTAGTATTATTTTTTCAATCAATTGAAATAAAAATGAAAAACACAAATTTATTTCTTAAAAATAAAAACATATAAAGTATGTCTACAAAATAATCTTTTCAAAATAATCCAAATTGTGAGTTTCATATTTCAATTTACATTTCTCTATTAACTTTGAATAAAATATTTTCCCCATCATTTTGTTCTAAATCTTTTGTTGGACTTTATTTGTTACAAGAATTTCATTATTGTATATATAAAGTTAATGAAAGTAAAGTTATGGCCTGTTTCTATTCAACTTCACATTGTTAATTGAATAGTATTTCAAGCGTTGTAATTCTACTTTCCTTCACATTTTCAATAAAACATAATCTTATTAAATATTCAAACATTGTTTTTATTTCAAAAGTTTTTATACAAATTATAATTCATAATTAATACATGTTTCATATAAATTTATACAAATTATAATTCATAAATATTACATATTTCATATAAACTTTATATAAATTTTAATTCATAATTATGTCATATAAATTTAGTCTAATCATAAACAATGCTGTAACCATGATTTATTGTGACATTCACAACAAACAATTTTTTTATAAAGAAACCAAACCATATTTCACTTAAAGTTATGCAATTCGCAAAAGGATGAATTCTATTGATTTGATGTATCAATTGACAACTGGTAAGCTAATTTATAAAATTAATATGATCTTAAGACATAGTTAAAGCAAAATTAATTAACAAAGCTTTATAACTAGCTATAAGTGAGTGATACTGTTTTGTAACGAACAAAATTTAATTATAAAATCCATGTATGAATTGTTCAAAAGAAAATAGAATCATTCAACTTAAGTCTTTTTTTTCTTTTTTTTATAGACCACTCCAAGTGTAAACTGATGGGTCTGTGGTGAAAAACTAAACTAGATTTATTCAGTTTACTTCCAAGAGTGAAGCTCTGAAAACTCTCTTCAATGTTAACATACTCTGAGGGGATTCAAAATGCTCAAGAACAGAGTTCGCCAGAACAATCAAACTATATAGCGCACTTCCCTTCATTATATTAAGTCTTGCATAAGGATCTCCAAATCTTACAGCACTCATACCATAGCCATGACAGGGAAGATGTTCAGAAACTTCAGGAAATAGTTATCTGGGAGCTTGTATAAAAAAATTTTCAAATAAATTCTCAGAAAAGCAGCTCTCAGAAAAATTTACTCATAATTTTATCTATAAGCGAAACCATTTTTACCAAATACGAGTTGGTTGTTTCGTTTTTAATGCAAAGTGTTATTATGTACTGTACAGTTAGGTATTAATTTATTTATTTACTCACCACAATGAAACCAATTTCTTGCAAGTACGAGTAATTTATTTATTTACAAATCAGAATGGAATCAATATCTTGCAAAAACGAGTAATTCCTTTATTTACATAAAAATGAGAACATAATTAATATTTTGCAAGTACGATTAATTCCTTCATTTACATACAAATCATAATGGAATCAATAGTTAGCAATTACGAGTAATTTAATTATGTATAAATTAGAATGTTACTGAGATTTTGCAAGTACGAGTAATATATTTATTATTTACACACAAATCAGAACATAATAAACACTTTGAAAGTACGAGTATGCTATAATTTACAAGTCAGAATGGAACTAATATATTTCAATTACGAGTAATTTATTTGTTTACAAATCAGAATGGAAACAATATTTTGCAAGTACCGGTAATGTATTTATTTAATTACTTACAAATCAGACTGTAACCAAATTTTTGCAAGTACGTGTAATTTATTTATTTAAGTATTCACAAATCAGAATGAAACTAATATATTTCCATTGCGAATAATGTATTTACTTATACACAAGTCAGAATGAAACCAATATTCTACAATGAGTTATTTATATGTTTTGTTTTATTTACAAATCAGAATAGAACCAATATTTTTCAGGTACGAGTTATTCATTTATTTATTTTCTTGGAAATCAGAATAGAACCAATATTTTACAAGTACGAGTAATTCATTTATTTGTTTTCTTACAAATCAGAATGGAACCAATATTTTTAAGGTACAAGTAATTAATTAATTTAACTACAAATCAGAATGAAACCAATCTTTTAGAAGTACAGGTCATTTATTTACTTATAAATTAGAATGGAATCAACATTTTTCAGGTACGGGTAATTTATTTATTTATTTACTTACAAATCAGAATAGAACCAATATTTTACAAGTACGAGTCATTTATTTACTTATAAATCAGAATAGAACCAATATTTTTCAAGTACGAGTTTTATACTTTCTTTATTTAATTATAAATCAGAATGAAACCAATATTTTAGAAGGACGAGTTATTTGGTTATAAATCAGAATGGAACAAATATTGTTCAAGTACGAGCAATTAATTAATTTATTTAATTACAAATCAGAATGAAACCAATATTTTACAAGTAAGAGTAATTTGTTTATTTAGTTATCTACAGATCAGAAAGGAACCAATATTTTATAAAGACGAGTTATTTGTTTCGTTATTTATCTACAAATCAGAATGAAACCAATACTTTTCAGGTACGAGTAATTAGTTTATTTATTTAATTACAAATCAGAATGAAACCAGTATTTTACAAGTATGAGCAATTAATTAATTTATTTATCTACAAATCAGAATGGAACCAATATTTTTCAGGTTATTTATTTATTTATTTATTCACAAAGACAGGGAACGACCGCATCCACGTAGAGCTAAGTAATGCCTCATGAAGCGAGGGTCAATTAGCGCGGCCGATAATTACGAACAATTAGTCAATATAATTCCGTCGTGGCGTGATCTTATCCCCGTCGAGGGCGTGAGGAGACCATCACGACTCTACTCCACCCGACTCGATTTACGGACGTCCCGAAATCACTTTCCGGAGGTTTCTGAACACCCAGAAACAAATAAACATCTCCGCACATTCAATTTTTGGTAACTTCGATTCATCAATATTTACTTTTTTTGTTGAATTGTTGTTTTTAGTTTTTTAACTTTATGAAATTGTATCGTTGAAAAATGTTTTAAATATAGTTTTTTGAACATGCTTTGATAACAAAATATAATACTATGGAAAATATAGATGAACATGTTAAAATGTATTTATTGGAAAGAATCAAAGTCCTTGCAAAATTCAACGTAGAGTTTGAGTGTAAATTTGTTGTAAATCTCTGCAATACCCTTGAGACATCAAACAGGCATTTAACCACTTAATTTCTGAGTTTTTATTTACATTTTTAGTAAATAACCCTTATT
>JARUHE010305262.1:0-12486 GCA_031471125.1 Archaeomysis grebnitzkii | reverse complement strand
TTTTATTTTTATGTAGTCTACGAATTTAAATTATTTATGAATCTTCAGACTCTGAAAAAGTTTAACAAACCTTAAACTTATTATTTATCTGGGCTTAAAAACCAGTTTATGTAAATGATCTCTGAATGTTGTTGTTATACACTGGTGTCACAAAGTTTTTTGTGAAATCAGTATTTACTTATCAAAATAGACATTTTATAAGAACGTTGAAACTCATGATTAACATAAATTTTTATTTGAAGGCTTCGAGAAAACTTTATTTAAAACAAATTAAAGAACTGAAGATTCTAAGGTAGAGATCCTGAAGGAAATCTTTGTCAAAAACTTATATTGTTTACATAACAGACATTTTAGGAGCTCCTAGACTTTTATTTATCATCAAGTTCGTGATTAACTAAACAATTTTTCAAAGACTTAGAAATAATTTTATGTGAAACAAATGAAAAAAAGTGTTAATATAATAATACATACAAATTTATTAAAAAAACACAATTTTAGATTTTTTGAACATACGAACACAGCTATTAATGCGTAGCATTTACTCGTGCTTGTTTTGTTTTTCACTGATAATTATGTTTATTCTTAGATAAACTAGTACATAACCAAACCATACGGGTTTATAACGGAGGCATCTATAAATCATTACTCTGAATTGAACAAGTCCATATAAAAAAATAGCTATTTCAATAAATTAAAGTTTCAGAGAAAAAAAATTAAATATAAATTTTTCCTAATGCATTTATATTTCACTTATGTTAAATAATCATTGCTCTAAAATAAAAAATGTTTAGTCCACTTTTGAAAGTCACAATTTCCTAACAACTCAACAACAATCAAGAATAACTCAATAGAGTGCATGGTGCCTTACGTCTCCGCTATAAATGTTGTTAAAAAATTAAAATTAAGAATCTTAGAAATATTAGTTTAATGTTACTTTCACTTTTTGGCACTCTGAAATTTAACTTTTTATATTTTGATAATTACTAAGTTTGGAAGGCTAGGCTGAAATAAGAATAATTATCATTAATATTTTTCAATTGTTGCTGTTATTTATAATGTAACAATCTCATTATCATTATTATCATATCTTTTGTTGAAATTTTAGCACTATTGTTATTATTATTATTAACACTGCTATGACTATTATTGTTATTGTGTTCATTATTATTATTTTACTATAACAATTTCATTATTATTTTTATCAACTTTATTGCTAATATTTTAACACTATTGATGTTATTATTATCATTCTTGTTATTGTTTGTATTAGTATTGTTATCATTATCATTATAATTATTATAATTATTTTATGAGTATAGTGGCATTGTTAAAATGGTGTCATAGGGTAGTTGAATGTAGTGATCAACTTTTAATTCATAAATGCTAAGCTTACTACAGCTTCAAGGGAGCACCGAATACTGGCAATACACCTTAGGGTGCACATTTATAAAACATTTTAATTGGAGAGCTGAGAAGCAAAGAAGACCAATTACAATTGAGTTACTATACCACTTGGCATATTTTGCCGCTCAGTCAGTCTTACAAATATTAATTATTATTCTACCTTTTTTAATTTAGTTTAACTAGTCATCGATATACCCGTAACTACCGAAGACTTATAGAAAGAGTTGTGTGTTGGAAAACTTAATTTAAAAAAAGGAGAGCCTCACTCTTCTCTTTGGGTTGCTGAATACCATCGGTGGTACCTGCATATACATTTTTAGTGGTTGGGGATCGCCTTACATCCTAGTCTCATTGACCCTGAAGGGTGTAAAAGGACTTTAGCAAAGAAACCAACCAACCAATAAATAATATAAGACAATTACTTAATAAATCGTTATCTTCCTAATCACTCTTCTAGTCCTAAGCAGACTCGCCAACACAAACTAATATTTAACATCAGTCCAACAATATTTAACAACAATGTGAAGTTGAAAAAATATTAAGTTATTACTAGGTTATGAAACCTCGTGTGAACTAACGGTTAATTAAATATATTTAACCCTTTAGCGACCGATCAAGTATTATTTTGAGGTCTTCAGCACAACAGAGTTTGCATTGAAAATAAACTTTTTTAAACGCGACATATTTGTCCCTATGGGCGCTAAAGGGTTAAATACAAATATTGTTATATATAAAATCGCATCACTATGGTACACTGAAGACACTTGACTAAATTTTATCTCTAAGATGGTCAAAATAAACATCATCAAATTGACTAACCCTTATTAATCAAAATCAAAATCAAATCAAAATCAAAATCAATCAAAATCGGAACACATTGTATTAATGTGATACAATTTTGATTGATTCGCAAGAAAGTTGATTGAATCAGCAAAATAGTGTGCACTGTTAACACAGGTCAGTCAATTTAATGATGTCAAGCTTAACTACTCTAGATATAAAAATTAATCAAGATTTTTAATGTACGCATGTTTAGTAAAGCAAATTAACAAAATATTGGCCAAACAATATTAGATGGCAATCGTTAAGAATTACCAACATTTATTCTATAATTAAAACAATATTAAAAAAAATATTTAACAAAAAAAAGATTATTTTTTGTTGAGCTATCAATTTTTTTAACAAATAAAGAATAAGTAATGTAAATAAATGGGTAATTGAAAGTTTAATAGTCAAATCATATACAAATATAGATTTAAATAATAATCTAGATTTATGATCATTAAACATACAGTAAATACATTGGTCAATAAACAAATTTGCTATAATAAAAAAAACAATGAATGAAAATATAGAATAAACAATAATAAATATCAAACAACAATAACATGTACATAACAAATGAATAATAAATAAGAATAAAATTGAAATAATAATATAGAATAAATAATGATAAACATTAAATATCAAAATATCATAAGAAATAACAATAATTATAGATAATAATACTATACGTTAATCAGCATTATATATATATTTAAACAATAAACATATTAATATACAAAATACCTTTATCAATATTATGAATAACCAATAAATACCAATCGAACAAAGCAATAACCAATAAATTATATCAAATAAAATCAACAATAATAATATTATACTGTTAACAATCATAATAATTTATTTATGAATAAATGCAAATTTGAGCTTGCATGCATAATTATTTAATTGTTACAAGCAAAACTTGATTCAGGCAATCCACATAATTACTTAACATACAAAAACAGACAAAGATGTCAACGTTTAATTAATAATGTGGTTAACTCTGACGTCATCTGGTAAATTGTGACGTCATGAGGTTCCCTGTGACGTAATACGGTCACGATGACGTCATAAGTCATCCATCTTGTTAACTATATTATTGACATATTGCCTCACAGGATAAACAGTTACGTTGCCTCGTTAACAAATTTTTCTAAATTAGGTTAGCCGTGCGAAGCTCAAGGCTTAGACCGAATAAATGGTTGATACTTGCTTCAGAAAAAGTGTTAACCAATTGTATTGTAAATAAATTATAAACTATTCAATTTTCTATCTTAATTTTGTATGCGATAGTTATTATAATAAATTATAAAATTATCAAAATAATAAAAATTATAAAATTATCAACAAAAAAAAATTATAATTTTTTTAAAATAATATAAAATATAAAATCTCCAAAATTATAAAATTATCAAAATTATAAAATTATGAAATTACAAAAAATGATACATTCTTTTTAAAAATAAAATATCGTTTCTACTTATTTTGTCCATCCCTAAATTTTCAATACTTAGTCTACTCATACTTTTAACATTTATCTTATTCAAACTTGTAGTACTTATTGTATCTATATTTAAATACTTATCCTGTTCACATTTTAATACTTACTCCATAATAGCTTCGATTCTCTTAAGACTTGTCGCATCCTATAATCAGCTATAATACTTATCAAATAATCACTTTCATTACTTCTAATACTTATTCAATAATCCATTTTATAACTTATCCTTTAATCACTTTTAACATTTATCCTATATTCACTTTTAATACTTGTATCATTTATTCCATAATAACTTTTAACACTTATTCAATAATTATTTTAATACTAATCCTATAACCACTTTTAATACTTATTCAATAACCAATTTTAATACTTTTAATACCTACAGTACTTATTTAATAATCAATTTTAGTACTTATTTAATAATCAATTTTAATACTTATCCTTTAATCACTTTTAATGTTTATCCTATATTCAATTTTAATACTTGTAGTATTCAATCCATAATAACTTTTATTACTTATCCTATAACCACTTTTAATACTTATTCAATAACCAATTTTAATACTTTTAATACCTTCAGTACTTATTCAATAATCAATTTTAATACTTATTCCTTAATCACTTTTAATGTTTATCGTATATTCACTTTTAATACTTGTAGTGTTCATTCCATAACCACTTTTAATACTTATCCTATAATCATTTTTAATACTTATCCCATAATCACTTGTTATTACGTTCAAAATTTGAGCATTCTCAGAATGAGAGCAAATATGATGATAAGATATAATAAAAGTTTTCGCTTCCACAATTAAAGGATCACTTTTATTAAAGAAATTTGTTTCATTGAAAATCTTTTTATTATATAAACTAGTAATTTAGATTTTCAAATATATAATGATTAAGATATAGTCAACTTATTTCGATCATAAGTAATATTTAATTTCAAATTTGGTTACAAACAATAGTTTTGTTTATTTTTCTAAAGTATGATTAATTTTTCAGATGCTGATGTCGTCCATCGTGATGGGTTTGGTGAGCTCCAGTGCACAATTGTCCTTGGTGTCATCAAGAAATCCTATCAACGAGTATGCGAGAGCAGAAATTCCAGAGGCAGATGCAGTCTTCCTCAAAATTCTTCCAGAAACAAGAACCGAAATTGACCAAAGAACATTTCCAGTTGTGGGGAACAAAGAACCTTATTCCACAATCCGAAAGGCATCTATGGTGCAAAGAACCTTTCCTGATGTGAGGAATGTGGAGCCCTTTTCCACAATCCGAGACGCATCAATAGCCATGCCGGTACCTAAGGAACTTATGAAAGAATCTCCTAACGATGCGTCTGTCAAATACTTCCCCTACCACAACAAGGTTGAGAAGCCGAGGTTTCACCACCCAGTAATGGACAAAATAAGAAACAAATTAAGACCTGTTCAGAACAGCTTTCGACGTCGGTTAGGCCTGGTCAACAACCACAAGCGGCCCCTCAACTACATGCCAAGACGAAAAAAGATTCCAATCAGAGACAAAATCTTCGAAGACCGTAAATACTTCCTGGCCAACAACACGCCTGTTCTTCGACCAATCACATCGCCCCTACTAAGGACATCAGTCCAGCTACCGAGTAACCACGGTGACCTAAAGAGTGCCCAGGAAATATACTCGATCGTGTTGGAAAAGGCGGGCGGGAACTACGAGTACACGAAGATCCGCCCCGTCCCGACCACGAAGAAGCCGGGAAGTATGCACGACTTTTTAGCCATCCACGACCTCACCAGCGACTACTTCAAAAACACCAACAATACAAAATTCTCAAAAATCACTAACTCAAAGTTCTCAAAAAACAACAATTCGTCGATGAACATTATCTCGACGTATGAAAATGGAAATGAAAGAAATGATTCTCCGCGAAAAGATTTAAATTACCAGAGACAAAACGGAATGAAAATTCACGATTCAAATGTTTCTCCATTCTTAAGAAGTGAGAAAAACATTTTGGATTCTGTAATGAACATAGTTGAAAATTCGGTGGATTTCGATGCAAATTTTAACTTCAATGATCCTCAAATTAAACTTAAGCCTCAGAAGTTAGATTTTGACACTCCTCAATCAGAAACTTCGTTGAAAAACTCTCATTTCAATGATCATCACATCAACTTTAAACCTCAGAAGATAGATTTGTCGTCGGTTCTCTCTGAGGTTAATCAGCCTTCCGACTCGAACTTCACCTCGGCAGACTTCCGACCGAGCGCCCTGCTGTCGGTGACGGTGAAGGACCACGACCGATTATTTCCTCTGACTTACACGGCAAAGGAAAGTGACTTCAGACCTTCGCCTATGATCTCGACGACAATGTCACCAAAACAGTTCGAAGGAAAGGTTTTCACCAAAAACATTGAGACTTCAACGGAAATTCCAATAACCAAATGGGATTTCAATTCAAAAATGAAGAACAAATTTAAAACTAATAAAGAATCTTTTTCTACAAATGGTCATTCTTGGAGGAAACCTGTTGATGATGAACATATTGAAATTCACGTTGCCTCAGACATACATTATGGGTCAACTGGCAGTCATGGTTCTGTTCCATTCAATGAGGGTCCAGTTGGCAACCAAGGTTCTATTTCATTCAATGATGGTTCACCTGGCAACGAAGGTTCTATTCCAACAAATAGTGGTTCCACAAAATCATACCATAGCTCACATGCACTCCAATATGATCTACACCCATCGCACAACATTTCTCACACAACGCAACATGAACCTCATCACAGCTCCCATGTGTCTCATAACCTTCACCATGATTCTCATGGACCAGAAATCGTTCATGAAGTCCATCCTTTCATAATTTTCCCAAAAGACATTTTAGAAACAAATCAAATAGATCGAATTGACCAAATATCTCGAGAGGACCTTTCATCTTCAGAGAACATCGAGGCTCACCTCGTTCATAAAAGTCCAGAGACTGAGTCATCCGTCTCACAACATCTTCATGGACAGAAGAAACCCATTCCCACCTGGATCATGTCCAGAATCGACAAGAACTTCATAACAAAGAAAAAGGAAAGCTCGGCAACCAACGGAAAAGCCGAGTATGCTGCTCTGTCGGGACTGGCCATCATGGGAATCTTCTTGACTTATTTGTTCGCCGCCAGTGGAGGAATCCTTTTGGTGGGGCGGCACGACATCAACCCGATTCAGTCGGTGATAAAGGGCGTTCGTGATGGCATGAACGTCATTTGGAACGGCTTGGACGAGTTCGATGATTATATGAAGGTCAACGACCTCGAGGCAGACACCTCCGAGGACGAAAAGACCATCACTGCGAGGACAACGGAGGCGAGGATCGATCCGACCATCGTGAACATTTACAATAATTTGGTCGAACAACAAAACAAAGAAGTCGGAAGTCTTATTCAAAATTTTATTTCCAAAATCAACAACTTAGTCAAAAGCTCAAATTTGGAGGGAAAGAAGAAAACCAATTTACAAAAAGAAAATATTAACCAGCCAGAATTAAAACCAACATTTATTAAGCATCAACACTTCGGTCTTTTCAATAAAACAAAGTTGGATTTTTATGCTAACAAAACATTAAATTTAATCAACAATTTGTTGAGCTCATCAAACAACACAAAAATTGATACGCACTTGAAAGATAATTCAGAAAATGCCAACCTGACCAATACAAACAACAAAAATGCATCAGCAATAGCAAATAACTTCCAAGATATCACTAAAATAAAATCTATAAATGAAACTTTATTGGATGAAAACAAAAGGAAAATGGCCCGTCATAATGTTTCTAATCCTTCTGTTGAAGAAGTTGAGACGCCAGAGCCTGAACAATATAATAATCATACATTAAAGGAGATAAATCCAAGAAATGTTTCCGAAAATGTATCATTGATATCACAGCAGCCCCAAATAAAATTGCCCCCAATGATTACAAATCAGACAAAATATATTTCCGAGTTGACACTGGGAACTTTGCCACTTTCATCAATTGACACTAAGCCGTCCAAAAACTCTACAATTAACAGTACAATTAAACAAAATCTAAATCCAGAAGTATTTGATGCAACAATAAAGATCAAAAACTCAGACACAGAAGCATCAAATATAAAAAATACAGATAGTGAACCAAATACGATCATCAACACATACACTGAAGGAAAACATATCATAAACACAGATACTGAAGCAACAATTATCATAAACATGGACACTGAAGCAACACAGATCACAGATACAAATACTGAAGCAACAAAGATGACAAACATAGACACTGAAACAACAAATGAACCGAACCTAAAACATGAAAACAAGAACACAAATGTAAAGATAACAAAAAACATTTCTCCAGATGTTGACTCACTGCTTCCACTCTTGGGAATGAATGGTCCATATCAAGAAGACAAAAACCCTTCCATGGTTGGAAATTATACTTTCTCAACAACTAAAAAAGAGCCACATCATACAATGGCAACCACAAGGAAGCCTCATCATACAATGGCAACCACAAGGAAGTCTCAGCATAAAATGGCAACCACAAGGAAGCCTCACTATACAATGGCGGCTTCCACTCAAAAATCAGGGAGGTTGTCTACAACAACACCTTACAAATTGATTACTTTTCGCAATCTAATAAACATGAATCAATGGCCGAGACCGGAAAAGATCTACAATTATGAAGAAAACCACAATTTTGAAAAGAACCACAACTATGAAGAAAACCACAATTTTGAAAAGAACCACAACTATGAAGAAAACCACAATTTTGACAAGAACCATAATCATGAAGAAAACCACAATTTTGAAAAGAACCACAACCATGAGGTAGAACCAAATGAGTTCAGTCGATTCGATGGCGAAATAAAAACTTCATCAACACCCCAGAACCAAAATATTGAGAATACTCATCTGAAAAATAATTATAATTCAAAACTCAAAGAAGTTGAAAACAAAAATGACGATTTGCAAAACTCCAAAAATATATATTCGAACAGTTTTTATACTTATTTGAATGATAACCAAAAAGAAGAAAATCAACCAGAAAAAATTGTAAATTCTTCGACAGAAGAAATGAATAAAAATATTTCGTCGATAAATTCGCAAAACACAGTGATTAGCAAACAATATTTTAGGAATAAGTTTCCTTATTTTGGAGAACCTAAAAAAGATTTAGATGCTCATGAATTGAATATGGATGTAACTAGTAAGCATACAGCCACAAATAAACAGTATTTTAATGAAGAAAATTTGAGTTTAGATAATACCACTTTCAAAATCTTGTATGGAGGTCAATTTGAAGTGGAGGAAGTACTAAAAGAAAAAAAAGTAGAAGAAGAAATAGAAGATAAAGAAAGGGAAGAAGAAATAGAAGAAGAAGAAAGAGGAGAAGAAGAAACATTTACCACTGTAAAATATTCGCAACAACTTTTCAAATTAAAAGAAATTTATAACATTTTGGAAGGAAAAAATGAAAATGTGGGTAAACAAATTAACATTAGAAAAGAAAACAAAGAAATTAAAACAAAAGATAGAAATAATCATTCAAAATTGGAAGAAGGAATAAAGGAAAGAAGAAAAGAAGAAAATACGGAAGAACAAGAAAACGAAGAGGAAGAAAATGATCGAACACTTGAGCTTTTCAACACAGAAAGAATTTTTGAAAAGAAAAATTTATTGGACGATGTTTTAATTCGGAATTTTTTATCCAAGGTAACCCCAAACGAAAACCTCAATGAAAGTACAACAAAAACAACACCAACATCAAATGTTAACATACAATTTACCACATCACAAATACCAAGTTCAAATGTGGACATACAATTTACCACATCACAAATACCAAACTCAAATGACGAGATAAAATTCACCACATCAAAAATACCAAAAAAGAAACACATAGCATTCTCCACAGCAAGTGTACCGAGAATAACGACTGGTGATAACTATAAAAAAATAAACAATTCACCCACAAAAAGGGACGATTCTAGAACAGTGAACAAAAGTAACAAAACGAACAATTATTTGAAAAATTATTATTCATTGTTGATGAACAGAATGTCCAAAAAAAAAGATGAAAACGAGACGAAAAATCTTAAACGGAAGAGAAATATAAACGTCTCTAAAATGTTAATCAATTAAAGAAAATAATAATAAAGCAACAATAACAAAATATTTATAATTTATTCAGTAATAATAAGATTAATATTATATAAAATAATATAATAACAATAAAAACAATATAATAATACTAATACAATAACAAGAATGTGCTATTAAAAATATTAATTGAATAATAAAATAATAAGAATAATATAAAAATATAATAGTATAATAATATAATAGTATAATAATATAATAGTATAATAATATAAAAGTATAATAATATAATAATATAATAGTTTAATAGTATAATAATATAAAAGTATAATAATATAATAATATAATAGTTTAATAGTATAATAATTTAATAGTATAATAATATAAAATTATAATAATATAATAATATAATAGTTTAATAGTATAATAATATAAAAGTATAATAATATTCACATAAATCATAAAAAATACACTTATTCCAAACATTTTCATTAACTATTTATCAATTTATTTGCAACCCAATTCTCATCGTTGATTGGTTGAATAAATTGGGTTTTGATTGACTTTTCATTCTGACACAATTCTTATTACAATTATATGCATTTTTTCATTTATTTATTATTTATTGTATTTACTTATTTGTTTATTCATTATTGTATTTTTTTATTTTTGTACTTATTTATTTCTTTTTAATTAATTCTGGCACAGTTCTGGTTACAATTATATGAAAAATGTTCACCTATTTATTTGATTTATGGAATTTACAAAGAAACATATTTAGGTTTCTTACATTTATTTATTTTAATATATTTGTTTATTTTAATGTATTTATTTATTTTAATATATTTATTAATTTAATATATTTACTAATTTTAATATTTTTATTATTTTAATATATTCATTAATTTTAATATTGTTATTATTTTAATGTATTTATTAATTTTGATATGTTTATTATTGTATTATAATTATTTAGTTTAACAAATTTATTTACTTTAATACATTTGTTTATTGTAATATAATTATTTATTTTAATATGTTTTTAATATGTCCAATGAGAAAGTGACAAAACTCAACTAACTCTCCTAATTTGTATTACTGTTGAACAAAATAGAAATCTATTGCTATATATTATTATTATTGAATTATTTCTTATTATTATTATTATTATTATTGTTTTTATTATTATTATTCTGATTATTATTATGTCATTGTATTATTATAAACAATTATAATTAATTTTTAAAGTTAGAAATTTTGATTTAATTTAAAAACTTTGAAATTTCAAAATAATAATAAAACTTTTAGAGTTTCATCAAAATTTGGATTATGGCAATGTAATGTATGATGTCATAATTAATGTAAATTGATTAATATAGTTTCCATTTAAAAGAAATTAAAAATTTTAAAATTATATTTAGACTATATTAAATTTTTTAATATATTTATTTAATGCTATGACTATTATACCATATATGTTTGTTAATGTTTAAAATGACATTTGATTTGTTAATACTGTATATTTATGTATTTATTAATATATTTGTTTAATTTATAATTATTTTTATCTGGTTTATTAATATTATCGTTGAAATTGTTAATATATTAATCACCTTGTGTTACTAATTGCTTAAAATATTTATTCAGCTTATTGGCTTAATTTAATA
The DNA here is from genome assembly GCA_031471125.1 of Archaeomysis grebnitzkii. Taxonomy (NCBI): domain Eukaryota; kingdom Metazoa; phylum Arthropoda; class Malacostraca; order Mysida; family Mysidae; genus Archaeomysis; species Archaeomysis grebnitzkii. Next base: position 975 of record JARUHE010305262.1, on the reverse strand, counting down.
ATATATTTGTTGAAAGCTGCCAATGTATCTTTGTTATCAATTCATATAATTTATTTACATAGTTATTTATTTTCTAAAGATACTTTTTTATTGTTAATACAATATTTATATAAACATGATAATAATTTGTTGTTAATAGGTTGAATGAATCAATATTGTAGTTTATTTTAATTTTTTAAATTCCGTCCACGTGGTTAAAACCACAGTAAACATTTTTTAATATTTAAAAACTGAAAATTTGTGATTGCTATCTCTAAAGTATCTCATTAAAGAAATTATCTATTTACAATTTTCATTTAATTTTCATGTAACTTGAATCTTTTCATATCTTTAAAAACTTGCAAAAGCAAATATATTTAAAGTTATGGTAATTTAATTGTATTTTAAGGTGTTATATTTGTATTTATTTTGTGTTATACTGTGACTTATTTTTACTAAACCTATAAAAAATCTAGAATCTCCCCGACTTGTGTTTCAAAATGTGTTTTTATAAGGGTAGGTCTAGTTTTTTACTGTTCGAGAAACCAGTTCTGGAATGATCTGATGTAAACCAAGAAAATAAAAAAAAGTTTTATATATTTTCAAAAACATTTTGAAAAACTTTTTGGGGATGTTCTGGTTAAAATATGATGTCGATCCAACTTTTTCTTGATTCACTCAATTTTACTGTGATTCAATCACATTAACACAATGCTATAAGGATTTGGTTTAATCAAGAAAAAGTTGATTTGATAAAAAAAAATTGATTGAATCAACAAAAAATTGATTGAATCAAGAGAACGTGTGAAAATGTTAAATTTTGAATAAAAATGTCGAAAATTATTTTTGTTTTATTATCATTTGTTTCTAATATTTTTTATTATAATAATTTTTTGTATAAATTATTATAAACTTTAATTATAAAACAACAACAACAACAACAACAACAACAACAACAACAACAACAACAACAACAACAACAACAACAACAACAAC
>JARUHE010305251.1:0-12489 GCA_031471125.1 Archaeomysis grebnitzkii | reverse complement strand
TGCTATTATATGGATTGACAATAGTACAAGTGATGTAACCCACCTTCAAACAACAGAGACTACCTCGCATGTGCTTTTACGATCCATGTATCTCCCTTACCACCTAATTACGCGCATTAGTTCTCCTACATCTAGATTGTATTCACTATTCTAAACGCTTAGTATTTTTTCTTCTATAATGACCCATTAATACACGAACAATTATTACCATGAAGACTAAAACACATTAAAACCGTGTTGGAAACGACCTTTATTGTGTGTAAGGCTAGCATGAGGTACGATATTTACCGTATTGACGGTATGATACCAAAATGATTACCAAAATACTTTACGGTTTTCTAAAACATTGTAAGGTTGTTGGAGTCGTTACCATGACTACGGTAAAAAATAAGCCTTTCTTGATAGTTAGGTTTCCATATGCTACTTTATTTTTCAACAAAGCCATTGTCTTTGCTTAGCCTCTGCCATTTAAGAAATAATCACCATTATATCAATCTGATGATTCAACGACTGGGAATTATTTTTATTTTCGTCAGCCATGTTTTTTTCTTTCTTCTCCGCTTTCTTCTTCGCCTGGTTCATCTTCCTCACAATCAGCGAAGGATCCAAGCCGGTCTCTTTGATCAAGGTCGCTTTAAACACTTCTCTGTTGGCGAAATGTAAGGCTCCGGTGAACTGCAGGATTTTGACGCCTTTGATTTCCCTGGCCTGGAGAATATTCAAGAAGTTTAGTGACAAATTTCAATGTTGAAAGTTTTGTTTTAAAATGTTTTTAATTTATTTATATGATTTAAAATTCAGTTCTAAAACGTTTTAAACTAATTTCTAAAATCGCAAGTTTAGTTTTAAAAGATTATAAGTTATTTTCTAAAATTTTAAGTTTAGTTTCAACGAATCTATTTTCATGTTAGATTTCAAAATTAGTATTAAAATGTTTTAAATTTCTTTCTAAAAATCAAAGTTTATTTTCGAACTTAATTTAATAATTTTTAACTTAAATTTTGGAACGGAGTTTTAACTTAAGTTGAAGATAAAACAAATAAAAAGTTATGTTAATATTTAATACTAAAATGTTAAAAATATAATTAAAAATTGATAGTTTGTTTATTTTTGTTTTTATAATTGTTTGAATGGTTAAAAATAAAAATTGTCGAGGTAAAAAAAATTAAAGTTAACCTTAACCAACAAAGATTCTAAAATATTTTTTAAAAATATTTTTCTACTATATTTTTCTAAAATTCTTTTCTAATTTAGTTTAAATCGGGGAAGCTATGAAAAGTAAAAAGGGGGCGGAGCCAACTAAGGGGTTTTCACCAATTTAATGATAAAGACAGCGTTGAAGAGAAACAAATATGGAAAAAGCTACAGGACCAACAACATGCTGTCACAACCATCTTTCGTCAACACTGCTGAGAACTTGACCATCGGTTCTCAAATAAAGATTTCAAAATAATTGCGAGATTACGAACGGCCAGCGACACATATATTGCCGAAAAAATATTAATAGACAAGAACAAACCCACTTTAAATAGAACAGAATAAAATGAAACATTACCTACATTTGTCCGTTTTTTTTTAAATAAACCATTTGAATGTTTACATAGCAAAAAAACCTCTTTAGTTAAATGCTATAAAACCAAAAATTAGTTTTCCGACATTCTTTCACGATAATTTTATTACAACTAGTAAATTTTAGTTCGTAAAAATTTGTCAAAAGTTAAAAAAAATGATTTCGTTTTTATTTGTATTTTTTTTAATTTATATATTTTCAAAACTCTGTCAATTTATTTTATTTCAATTTTATTTCTCCTACATTTTACGACCACTTTAGTAAATCTAGTAATCATTTGTATTGCGTAACATTTTTGTCAAAGTTAAGAAAAATAATTTTATTTCACTTTATATTTTTAAATTGTTTTAATTTATATGTTTTTTAAAAACTAGATTTCCCATTTTAATTTTGTTTCAATTTTAATTGTTGAATTTTACCAAATTTTGTCTTATGAATATTTTTTAAAAGAAAAATACTAATATTTTAAGAACTTATTTATATTTTTAAATGTTTTAAGTTTTGAAGAATAAAGAAAAAATATATTATACGTTGCCAACTTTTTAGTTTTGTTTTAATCTTCATAATATGTCAAATTACTTATTCCAACCTTATATTTTCAGAGCCACAGGCTTCAGAGCAGTAAATTGCTACATTTTTAAATATGTAATATGTATGCTTATTTTCTGATGATGGACAGAGTTAGTCCAAAAATTTAAAAAATGTTTTTCATAGCCTTTGCCATTAACTTTATATTGAAAATTAATTACCCTAGAGGAAAACCTTTTGTTGATTGATATATATATATTTATACCGGTAGATAGACAGATAGATAGTTAGCTAGATATATCGACAGACAAAGGCAGACAGAGACAGACAGGTAACCAGAATAAAAAATAACGGAGCCCACCTTGCTATACGAGTCCACATCCAAATAAAGATCCGTCCCTGGGATGTTCCCAAGGTGGGCACAAGATGGCGTTTGGTTCCTGGACAACAAAAGCAAAAGTGAAGCGAGGATGCCCACCATCAGTCCATAGTCGATGTCCACCACCACCACCGCCAGAAAAGTCACCAACCACACCGAAGCCTCTGCCTTGGATTTCTTCCACATCTTCAGCATGTCGAAGATCTGCATGAACATGCCCTTCAGCGCCACCATGATTATGGAGGCTAACACGCACTGGGGAAAATATTTTGGTATTTAATTAATTTATTATTTAATTCAATTATTAAATTAATTAATTAATCTTTATAATGATTAATTAATTATTATATTAATTAATTAATCTTTATATTGATTAATTAATTATTATATTAATTAATTATTTTATTAATTAATTATTATATTAATTAATTATTATGTTAATTAATTATTATAGTAATTAATTATTATATTAATTAATTAGTTAAATATGTCTATACTCACTCACACGGAAGAATATTGCTTTTCTTCTTATAAAATAAAAACAAACTAATAACGTTTCTAGACCAGCATATACCACTACAGTATATAAGTACAAACAAACGACGAAAAAACAAAGTTTATTGAATTATAAAAAATGTCAACCCACCACAGGCAGCTTCTCAAAAACGGGGCCCACAAATAACAGCACAAGGACCAGAATTCCCGAGCAGATGAACGACGTGATTTGTGTTTTCCCGCCAACTGTTTCTTGGATGAGGGACCGGGAAAGTGAGGCCGCGATGGGGGCGCACGAGAAGAAGGAGCCAAAAACGTTGCTGATGCCCTGCAAAGACAATTTTTGTTACTAGAAATACTAGATCGTAACTAAGGCGGCAAATTCAAGTACCAGAAAACTACTCGATTATAATATAGATAACATTTTACTGATGTCTCGGAAAGAACCATATAGAAATATTGGGATAAGGATATATTTAGTACTAGATAAATAGTAGTTCGTAAAAAGCAAACTCAAGTACTAGAAAAATAGACTATAACAAGAGCAAACTAAGTGCTATAGAAATACTAAAGCGTAACAAAATCAAATTCAAATAATATATAATATACTAGATTGTAAGAAAGACAAAATCAAAAACAAGTTCTGGTAGAATGTTTTCAATTTTCAAATATAATTTGTATTGGTTCTTGGTTGGTATGGAAATTGAACCAAAACCAAAGAATATCCGGCAATAATAGATTATATAATTTAAACTGTTAGTCATTAAATGGGTGAAAAGAACACATCTGCAAATAGTTGTCAAAGTGATTCAGTATACGCAATTTTTTCGTAAACATAAATCGTGTCGACAGTTAATTAAGGCACTTTTGTACCGTAGATTTCTGTATAGAAAAACTTTCAGGTACTACTTCGGTATTTTCTCTTTTTGAAAAAATGTCAAACATCAATAAAATAAAATTGAGGTAACCAATTTTATACGAGCCTTATGACCATAGTCGTAAATTAATATCCAATCTTATTATAGATTGAAAATATAAGAAATAGAACTAACCAGTTTTAAAAACATGTTAAGAGTTCAAAATCTGGTTTTATAAGAACTTATAAACATAAGTCACTATAAAAATATAAATAACTACTTGTATAGTTATTATAATTTATAAATAAATGAAATATAAATAACCACTTGTATATTCATTGTAATGTACAAACAACCAAACAAACATAACAATTCGAACTAACCAAAGCATATAGTTCCTGCGTCGCATCCACAGGGTAGTCGTGTTTCTTTCCGAAGATCTTCGACATCGAGTAAGAGACGGTGTAAGCGACGATGCTGATCACCAGCGAGTCCATCAAAACCTTCGGGAACAGCTCAAATGACGGCATTTCTGGGGCAGGAAGACTGCAAATACAAATATTTTGGGGAATTTTGTAAAAGATGCATCTTGAGAATCTTTGTTTTTTCAAGGCTTTAGGTATGTGTATAATCCTAGTTTTATTTTTGTAAGTATATAACTATTATTAGTATACCTACTACTATTATTATAGCTATCATTATTATAGCTATCATCATTATTATAGCTATTATTATTATTATAGCTATTAGTATTATTATATCTATTATTATCACTAGGAATATTACTGTTGTTAACCTTTTTATATTATCTATTACGAATATATGGAGCATTATATGTTATGATTTCATTATGAATTTCATGTATGTAAAAAATATTAGTAATGTTTTTTATAATTTATATCACGTCCATTACATGTTAGTGTTTGCCTAAGTTAACCAATTTTGAGTTGTTATACAATTCTTGTCTTATATAACTATGAATTCTAAACTTAAAATGTTATTATTATTACTACAATATCACTATTATTACTATAATATCACTATCATTACTATAATATCACTATTATTACTATCATTATTAATATTATTAATAGTAGTATCATTAATATTATTACTATTAGTAGTAGTAGTATCATTAATAGTATTAATATTGTTAGTATTGACATTACTACTATTACAGACTTTATACTGTTACTATTGAACAAAAGATGGAAGTCTTACCCTGTGGGGATGTGTCCAACAATTTTGACTCCATAGTTGTCCGTCATTTGCCCAAAATACGAAGCCACGGTTCCCAAAACAACGACAATCAGCTCGATGGGAATTGGCACCTGAGTGTACTTCCTCAATTTAGGCTGAAAACATTAATTTTTCATTACATTTGTTATGTTGTTGGTGTGTTGGTGGTGGTGTTGTGGTTTTGGTGTGTTGTGGTGTTGGGGGTGTTATGGTATCGGTGGTTTTATGGTGTTGAAGATATTAGTATTATCACTAGTATGATTTATTTTAAATATCAATTATGTTTAATAAACACAAAAGATTAAAAATAACTTTAAAAATATAAGTTTAAGAAATTTTGTCATTGGTAAACAAAAAAAATTCCACTCCTCACCTTAAAAATTTCGTTGTTGATAGCCAGGACGACAATACAAATGATAGACACGATCATCGTTGAAGGGTTAGAAGTGAATAGTTTTCCGAAAAATTCGGTGTAATGCTGAAAAAATTGAAACATAAAATTGAAACACAAATTCGGTGTAATGCTGAAAAAAATTAAAACATAAAATTGAAACACAAAAATTCGGTGTAATGCTGAAAAAAAATGAAACAAAATTATTGAGGTAGAACAACTATATTTAAGGAGTTCATTTGCATACCACATAACCTTTAACTGACCAGAGCTCGCCCCTCAAACTACATGAAAAATGTTCAGCTGAATAAGGTTTAGAAATTTATGTAGTTTGGTAAATAATAGTTAGATAAGGAAATATTGCTTCGTTATTTATGTTTTTGATAAGTAAATAAGATTTGGTTATTTATTTAGTTTGATAAGCAAATAAAGTTTTGAGAGTTATTTAGTTTAATAAGAAATATTTTGATAAGCAAATAAAATTTCGTTGTTTATCTAACTTGATAAGCAAATTCTGAGCAGCTAGGAGCAGCAGGGTTAAATATTTTTTTTAGTTTGATTTAATGAAGGCTGAACCGAAACACAGAACTGCTGAGAGGTTATTAGCATCGCCTGGTTATGTCAGAATGTCTTTAGTTGTCACCCGCAACGATGACAGGAATACGGCCACCAACATCGACCAACGTCCAACCAACCGCTGTGCCATAACAGTTGAACATTTTAGAATAGCAGAGCATGAATCTTTATATATAATATAAAAAATGTATATAAAGAATTTCGTGACTCACATAGATTAGTTTGAATGGTCCATTGTATCTAGTGATGGAGAAGCCAAACAAATGCTTGATTTGGGAGGACATCACGTGGATGGCAGCGCCTGTGGTGAAGCCGGAAACCAAGATGTCCGACAAGAATACGCAGAAACTGCCCAGCTGCAGGAGGCCAAACACGATCTGCAGAGAAGAAACTATAATGTTTAAGAAATAAATGGATTTTATTTGAATTGTTCTTGTATTTCTCGTGGTCGTAGTCGTTGTCGTTATCATCATCACCAATCATAACAATGAGATTGAAGACTTGGCTTTTTATTTTTTAATATAGTAATTTACAAGCCTGGTGGAGTGGGGGCTGAAATATGCGCTATATTCTTAATAGCATTATTATTATTATTAACAGTTTAGTCACTATGGAACATTCCTTCTCTTCTAGTTATAACTTGAATCTAAATAAAACGCGATTGAACCACTCTCTACGTAGAGTATAATCATCATGATCAATATGATTATCATCATCACTATCATGAACAACATCCCCATTTTCACCATTATGATCTCTAGGTTACCCCTCTAATGTCCAATGTGACGAAATGCTAGCATTAAATTAGGGTTATTTACAATACAAACTTCAACGCCTTTCAGTCCTCATAATAGTATATATTCAGGCATTACAGTTTAAACCACTTTCTGTTTACTAACATAACACTGATAACTCTTTCCACGTTTTATGTTATTTCCTCCATCGTTTCTTCTGCACTCTAGGATTTTTTTTCTTCTCGGTGTTCCTTCCAGGTTCGTGTTTTATCGATCTGTGTGACCAAACCATAAATATCTTCACTATGTATATATACATACAGTAGTATACAGTTTATACAATCATCATTTATTGTTCACATTTAACCTTTTTGTTTTAGGTAGCTTTGGGTAAAACATAAAGTTTTGTTCCCAACAAGTTTATTTAAGTAATCAAAAACTTTGTTCGTTCTAGAATAGAAAAAAAAAATTAAAAAAAAAGAATTTTATCTATTAAATCAATTACAATTAAATATTGTTTTACAGAAAACAGAAATAGAAAATTAAAAATACAAATATATCCTTTTTTCCAAAGCTAAAATACTTTGATCTTTTCTATTTTTGCATTCTACGGAAATGAAGGAAGATTAGATACATTCAAGTTTTCCTTGTTTTCCTATTCACTCTTATTTTTGTATTTGTATCATCTTGTTTTGTATTTTCTCCTTTTTAATTCTTATTCTACATGTTATTCTTCTTTGACATCTTTTTATGTTCCATAATATACAAAATTTTCAATTTGAATAGTCTGATACTGGATGTTAAAAGGAAGACTATAAAAAAACTGAAAGAGTTATGGAACTTTAAACCATTCAAAATAACTAGACCAAATTTTACCAATAAAAACACAAATTTGTTGGATAAAAACAAAGATTACTTCTGGTTTATAGACTTCCTTCATAAAATGAATAATATCTTGTGTATAACCTAAGAGCAAACATAGGCCTACAACAGCAAACAAGACAATACCTGAAGTTGTTATACTTCGAAATCATAAACAGATATCACAATGATAATTCAGTTTGCTGTGACTATTAATTTAACATTTGTCTTGCATAAATGTAAAGAATTTTCTAAGCTGTTACCCGCAGCCGTCCGGAGTTCGCTGTTCAGACCACATGATCAATTGAGCTTTATCCAATTAGTCGACATGGTACAATTAAATAAGGCTTTATCCGTCATTTTGTTTGAAGAGGAATTTATAAACGGCTAAGGGCAGCAGTAAAGAAGACACATATTAACAAACCATGCCAGCATCATACAACCAAACAAAATACTAAATAGAACAGCATCAGACATAAGCAACACCGGGCAAACTCTCCCACACAACATGTGCAGAGCACTGGAACAACTCAGAACAAATAAATCCCTACACTTACTCCAATATCCAACAACATTGCACCAGATACACACCCCTCACCAAATTGCTCACTGTGCCAACATCACACACACCACACTACTTATCAGTTCGCATGCCCGCATGTGTGGACAGTATTAAAAATCTTACTTTTACAACTATCATAGTAGTTATAGTCAATAAATTAATTATTATAAATATTGATATAATTATCACAGAACCTCACCTGCCAAAACCCAACGGCGAATGAAACCATGGTTGCCACCTGAATAGGTGAATAAAGTTGTTCGTTGCCGGCGTCCGTGTGGTTCGAGAGAATGTCTTTTATGACGTCATAATCGTCAGATGTCGCGTCCAACGGAACACCTTCGATGCTAATCAAGGATGGATTAACGTCGCTTAGAGGCGTAGGAACGTCGGACGATAACTCGCCCACCACTTTACCCGTCATGAGGCAAACAACAGCGAATGTGCCTGGAGGAGGGGATTAATTTAGGAGTTTTTGTGGGTAGGTGGATTTTAGTGTCAGTTTTATGAGGACAAATCATTATCAAACCGATCAGAAATATTTCTTTAAGGTCATATGATGATAACCAGTGAGGTTGAAACGCATTCTATAAGGGTATTAAATTCCTTATTATTTACATTAAAGAAAATACAGGTAATATGAAAATCTCCAGAGAAAAATATTTCTTCATTCAAAAAAGTTTTGATAAATATGCTTATATATGTATATGACTTTACCAAACAATTAATAATTAAATGTGTTTTGTCTCACCCATGGAGCAGTGCCTGGAGGTGCCAAAGATGGCATAGACGAGGACAGGGAAGAACGCCATGTAGATGCCCACTATCGGGTCCAGACCTGCCAGCATCGCGTATGCCATTCCTGAGGAAGGAGAGAACACGTTTGATAATGCTAAAAATGATGATAATAATAATGGTAATAATAAAGATAATAATAATTATAATATTAATTATAATAATAATGTTAATAATAACAATAATGATAATAATAACAGTAATAATCATTAAATAAGTTTGATTAAGATAATAATTGTGATAATTATGGCACTGATTAAAATAATAGTAACAGTTACGATAATAATTTTGGTGATAATAATAATAAAAATGATGAAAATAGTAAATAATAGGAGTTATTGAAAAAAATTGAGCGAAAGATACCGTACTTATATATGTGGAATTCATCCACGTGCATTTTCGCAAACATATTAATGGTTGCTTTCGTCGTGCAATGATAATCGATGAACATTAATTAGTCATGTGATACCCTCAGATTTATCCGATTGTACGCAAATATCCACGAAATGCACTTAAATCCACGTATTTTTATGTTTTTCATTTGGATGGCGGGTTTCAATTTTTCATTTTATATTCAAAAGTTGAAGTAAATTTACCAAACTCAATATATAGAATTAAAAAATCTCATAATTATATGAACATTTTTTAAACTTTTATGCAAATATCAATGAGTTTCCATAGCAATCCGTTAGAGTTTTATTGTATGGTAATTTATTGGTATCGTTACAACATATATATTTTGTAGTGAAATAAGGTACCGTTACCATAAATATGATAAAAAAATAAGGTATTACAACATACATATGTGTTTGGTGAAATAAGGTAACGTTACTATAAATACGATAAGAAAATAAGGTACTGTTACCATAAATACGGTAACAAAATAAGGTACCGTTACCATAAATACGATAAAAAAAATAATTACCTTGAGGGATGTGCATAATAGCGACGGTCGTGCCGGCAATTATGTCCCCGAGTATGTCATTTTTGAGGTCGTATTTGGGAAGCCAGTCGAAGATTGGCAGCCGAAGAAGAAGGAATTTTCGGAGCTTTTTTGGGGTGCACATCAAACTGGATTGGGCGAAGCTGCGGACATTCTCTGTGAAGCCTGAAACGAGACATTGGTTTTATTATTATTAATACTTGTAATATTAGTGGTCATTAATATTATTTTAATTAATTATTATTAGTATTGTGACTAATTGTTATCATTGTTGTAACTCATTATTATTGTATATCATTATAATTATTAGTATTGTTAATGATAGTTGTAATGTAAAAAAAGAAAACAAAAAATTAAACTCCAGGAAAAACAGAGGATTCCTTAGTGAACATTTTCTTTTTTTCTCACAAACACAATTGAAGTTTTTCTTTACTGAGGATGACAATTTAAGGCTTTGCCATAAAATGTCAACAATGGTGTTGTATACGATGTTTCACAGAGATCTAATATTTCGTAGAGTAATTGCACGGTTATGGAAAGTATGTGTAATTGCTAACACCCTAATCTTAACTAATGCAGTTGGATTATACTGCACTAGATCCATTAGTATGTTGGAAATTACAAACACTGTTGGTAACCGTGCAACGACAATATGTGTACTGTCTTATATAATTATATACAATGATCGTATACAAGTTCCCTACGATTTAATACGATTATATAGATGAATCGTACGCAACTATACACAAGTTGTACGATCTCAACAAATCGTATAGGATCGAACATGCCTCTTATACGATAGAACACTTGACCTTGGTAGTAAAAGTTAAACTCACCAGGGGGCGTAGGTGGAGAATAGTCAAAGGTGGTTTTCCTGGACTCCGTCGTCAGAATCTTTCTTTGGATGACGATGTCCGAGTCGTGACATTTCGTCCCTTCCTCCGTCGGTCCTCCTTTCTCAATCATCCTTATGCTCACGGTTTCGCCCAGGTCTCTGGAATTAAAAGATTATTCTGTCATGGAGGTGAAGTTAACAATTGAATGTTTAAATCTAACACTATTTCCATAATCATGTGCCTCCAATTTTAAAGGAGATATTCAGAAATCCATAACCGTTCATTTTCTCTCTGCATAGTGAAGAATAAAAGTTTTTAGAATATCAAAATCAATATTAACGAAATATTCGAAAGGCGAAGTTCTGAAATATGCCTCCAACTTGGAAAAACTTCTGGATTTAAATGCGATTGTAACTATTATTGTGTTAAAGATTTGTTCATCAATCGACTTTGTCTTTGGTTTAATAATTTAGTATCAGCACCGTCACTATTATTTTTTAAATGAAAATTATTTATCTGATCGAATGAAATTAAAACTAAAAATAAAATTTATAGAATACTTCTAAAATAAAACTTTTGTCTCTATTGTTGTTCAGCGTGCGTAGCGAAGCTTTACATAGGCGTAGCAATTCCAATGTCGTCATCGTCGATGGCGTCGGCGTTAGTCAAGGACTTAAATGCTTATTGTCGAGCATGCGAAAGCGAAGCTCTACATAGGCGTAGCAATTCCGATTTCGTCGTCGTCCTCGTCCACGTCGTTGTCGTCGGCGTTAGACAAGGACTTGAATGCTTATATATCATATATACTATTATTATTTCTTTTCATATAGGCTTGGTTATTGGTTTTAATATATTACTAGGTATTTTTTATTTGAATTTATCACTTTTTATCTACTTTTTTCATCAAATTAACTTAAAATTTTGTTTTAACAATTTTAAGTTACTAAATGAATCATCGCGAGACATTTGAACCCTCCTGTTCGTGGATTAATAATTTTGTAAGAGATGAAGGTAAAAGTTGAAGTATTTTTTTTTAAATTCACAATTTTTTCTTGAATAATAACTTTGCTTAAAAATAGACAAGTTTCTATAGATTTTTTCCCTAAAAATGATGGTTTTAGTGAACTTAAAAATATTTCACTATTTTTATGAGAGGTGAAGACAAATGTAAAAGTTTATTTTATTTCACAATTTTTTTTATGATAGCAATTAATCTGTAATCTAGGTTTTTGTCATTTACTGAAACCATTTGTTACCTCTGGCTGATGGATGCCCTATTATATCAACATTTTTTATGTTATCAGTGGTAGGGGCAGCATTAGAAAATAACTTGAATCCATATATATGTCATTTGAACCTTCAAGTTTATTTTTGTATAGGGTTAGTTATTATTATCAACTGTATCTTAGGTGAAAAGCTCTGTATAGATGTCGCCTCTCCAGGCATCGTCAATGTCCATAAATGTCTATTAGTTTGCATTATTTAAGGAGTTCTAGAAAATTATATTTAAGCAAAATTTTTTGGATACACCAGAACAAATTGGAACATTAGCTATTACATTCATACCAAAAACAAATGAATAATTTTTGTCGAGCGTGCGTAGCGAAGCTCTACATAGGCGGAGCGTTTCCGATGTCGTCCTCGTTGTCGTCGGCATTAGACAATGACTTGAATGCTTATATATCATCTATACTATTATTATTTCTTTTCATATAGGCTTAGT
>JARUHE010305240.1:0-12489 GCA_031471125.1 Archaeomysis grebnitzkii | reverse complement strand
ATGAATTTTGTTTAAAGTTACTGAATGAATCATCGCGAGACATTTGAACCGTCCGGTTCGTGGATTACTAGTTTTAATGGACTATGCATGTAGTCTACATAAAAACAATTAGTGTGTCAAGTTTGTTGAGAAAATGATTTCTTACATGAAATTAACACTGAAATGGAATAAATAACAACATAATAACATAATTATTAAGTTTTCTAACCAACTATACAGCGTTTTTGAAATAAGTCTGAGCAAAAATATGTCAAATTTAGAAACACAAAATAATGCATAAAATGGATTACAATACACAAAATTTTAGTTTTTTAGGGTATCCATCCTACGGATACCCTATTACAATCAAACTCCGTGGGTCAGTCTGTCGTCGGCGTCTAGCGTCCACAATTTAGGTGAAGGCAAATGTTGAAGTTTTTCATTTTTTATTGAACAAAATTCATAGATAATAACTTTGTTTAAATAAAAAAAATTGTAGATGTTATATTTTATTTAAAAAATGATGTTTCGTGGCTCAAATTAACTTATAAAATATTTATTATATTTATAAGTGGTGAAGGTAAAAGTTTTTTTAGAAATTACAATTTTTTCTTGAGTAATAACTTTGCTTAAAAAATAAACAAGTTTCTATAGATGTTTTCTCTAAAAAATGATTGATTTTAATGAACTTGAAATGTTTTGTTATTTTGTATGAGGTGAAGACAAATGTTAAAGTTTTTTATAAGTTCAGTTAATCTGTCATTTAGGTTTTTGTCTTTTACTGAAACCATTTGTTACCTTTGGTTGATGGATGCCCTCTCATATACAATTTTGTTTAGCATTATTTTCATGATTTAACATCTCAAGATCATAAAATTAATTATTTCAGTTTCTATTGCTCTTCTATTTTTAGGCTAAATTGTATTTTATTTATTTAAGTACATCAGCCACAGCATAAGTTAGTTAGTACTTTTTATACTGCGCATAAACTTAAATGCATTTTTTAAATTCTCAGAAGTATCGACAGACTAAGGAATGATTGAAATTAGAATTAATTGTATTCAACCTTTCTGTATTGCTTCAGTTAATAGTATTCTAAAGTATTTAATTCCCATGTGTTTTTTAGCTAACTTTATGAAGTTTTTTCTTTTACAAATAGCTCGTGCTATTTTAAGCATAACGAAATGTTCAACTTGTATATATATCTAAATTGTTTTTCAGAAAATGAAATAACTTAAATTCCACCACAAAGTGCCCATGTTTCTTACAAGAAATCATTCAAATCACTATATATATAAATAGTTGACTATTGAGAATTATACATAAATATTGTTTTTATTTCTCTAAGTGTGGTGGTCTTGAATTGAATAATGAATGTTATTGCTATTAAACTTCAAAGTTGAAGAAGTTCAAATGTCATAGAACTTTTATAATTTGTGTTATGGGCCTATAATATAACACACAAATATAATATAATATAATATAATATAACACAAAGATAACTTCCTGTTGGTTTGTTCAAAACCCACCTATGAAGCCTAAGTTATTTGAATTGTAAATTACAACATAATTAGTTTCAGGAATACCTTATAATCCAAAACATAAATAGGAAGTGGTACTATTGCTTCCATACTGATGTCCCTTATAAATAAAGACCATTTTAAACTACTTACACTTTATATAATTATAATATAATAATGCTGCCTTAATCTAACCTTAATAAAGTGTTCCTTTTTTTATTATTACTTTTTTTAAATATTTTTTGTTACATTTTCAGGATATGACTAATGAAGAACTAGAAGTTTTGGATGATTTGCGACAATTGACATCCAAAGAATGTGCAATGGCCTTATCTTCTCAAGGTATTGAAAATAGTTTGGCTTTCTTTTCATAAGAATTCATTCTTGAGTTATTTTGAATCAATTATTTTAACCCATCATGGATTAAAAACTCATTATGTGTCGGTTTAAATTTTGTTTGTATTGATATTTATAACTAAAGATAAAAAACTACTTTTTAATTAAAATATGACCTGTTTCTCACCCTTCCTTAATACAATTTTAAAACAGTGATACAATTTTAATTTTAAAAAGAAGTTGATTAAAAACAAAAAAAAAAGGTTAGTCGAGAATGTAACTTTGGTTGGAATTTAGAAATACTTTCCTGTTCAGTTGCAATGAATTTTTGTTTTGCTTGACCTTTAAGTCCTTTTCTACCACACGTTCGACTGTAGATTGGTTTATTGATATTTTTATTTTAATCATTATATTATTTGGATAATCCATCCTACGGATAGCCAACGGCCTTGGCCACGTTGAAACACCGCTTCCCGTATGATCAGCGAAGTTAAGCAATGTTGGGTCTGGGAACACCAGATGCTGTTGGCGACAGCGCTCTTTGCCAGTGTAGCTAATGTGCTGTATAATATTCTATAATAAAAAAATTCTACGGATACCCTATTACAATCAACATGCGTGGGTCAGTCTGTCGTCGGCGTTTGCCTTCACAATTTAGGTGAAGGTAAATGTTAAAATTTTTAAGTTTTTTTTATTGAAAAAAAAGTTTATAGTTAATGAGCTGAGTAATAACTCTGCTTAAATAAAAAAAATTCTATATATTTTATTTTCTTTGAAAAAGACGTTTATACCTCAAACTAACTTTGAAAATATTCCACTGTTTTTATAAGAGGTGAAGGTAAATTTTGAAGTATTTTCTTTTTAAATTCACAAGTTTTTCTTGAATAATAACTTTGCTTAGAAATAAACAAGTTTCTATCTTTTCCCCCAATAATGATGGTTTCAATGAGCTTGAAAATGTTTCGTTATTTTTATAAGAAGTGAAGACAAATATTAATTTTTTTATTTTACATTTTTTATATATAAATTCAGATATATGTAATCTAGTTTTTTGTCTATTACTGGAACCATTTGTTACCTCTGGTTGACAGATGCCCTATTATATCCATTTTTTATATATCATATTGTGTGGATAATTTTGTTAACCATCATCATATTATGTGATTATTTTTTGTAACAATTATTACATCATGTTAAGTAGATAATTATTTTAATCATTATCATATAATGTGGATAATTCTTTTTAAGCATTATCATATTGTGTGGATATTTTTTAACCCTCATTATTTTATGTGGTTAAGATTTTGCAGACAAATGTGAACTAAGTGTATTCAACTGCAGCCGTTGGGTTCCTAGAACTTGCTCATGAAATTTCTATATGACCAATGTAGTCTAGCTTAACTGAAATCTCCATCCTTAAAAAAGATTGTTCAAGAACAATCTCTGCAGCTGGATTTATTTTTTCTTTATTCTGTCTGCAAAAAGTTACCCACATAATATGAGTATGGTTAAAATGTATCCAAAAACTTCTGAATAAATGATAATGTATGTTTTCTTTATAGAAATGTGTTATTCTTCTGAAGAAATGATCCCATCTTCAATATCATCCAGGAATGAGGGCTTCACATCCTTAATTCAAAATAGAAATTCTAGAGAACAGCAACATTCACCAAACAACAAAACTTTGTGTGCAATTTCTGCTAATATAGCCATATCTGTTCATAATGACAAGCATCTAGAAAAATGGTAAGTTGACATTCATTTCCTTATGTGACACTATCTGGTTCTATTGTTGCATATTATGAAGTGTGAATGGCAAATTTGTTTTACTTGTTCTGGTCGACCCCATTTTTCTTTTCAATAATGAAGAGAAAGCCTCGCCTTGGGGATCGAGTCCCCACCCCAGCAAGTCTGACCACTCATCAATTAGTCCCATTGCTCCCACCAGGTTTGCCCAGAGGGTCTCCGGGGCCAGGTCCAACCACACATGCGAACAGGTGTGTTGTATGGTGTTGGCACAGCAGGCAGTTTGCTGTATGTTGGGGGCTATTTTGTTGAGATGTGTTTGTTCGTAGCTGTATCGTCTATGTATGATGTGTGATAGTGTTTGTTTGCTGTTTTTATAGCTGATACTGGCTCACTGAAGATTTTTTTTTGCATTCTCTGGTTCGTGACTATGTTTTTGTGTGTGTAGGAGTTTTTTGTGTTGCTTAATTGTTTGGTATGTTGAGGTGTGGTGTCCATGTTGGAGATGTAGTTGTTATTGTTATCGAAAATTGTTTGCTTCATGTGTCTGGGGTTGGTAGGTTTTGATTAGGAGAATTTTTCTTTCTTTGTGTTGATGTCTAATGTACATTCTGCTGTTGTTCTCAGTGTTGTGT
Organism: Archaeomysis grebnitzkii; assembly: GCA_031471125.1. Taxonomy (NCBI): domain Eukaryota; kingdom Metazoa; phylum Arthropoda; class Malacostraca; order Mysida; family Mysidae; genus Archaeomysis; species Archaeomysis grebnitzkii. The sequence goes on along the minus strand of JARUHE010305240.1, from coordinate 8,273 downwards.
TTTGTATAGTTTGAAGTTTATTAATGTTTGTGGATAATCAGATGGTGTTGGCGTATTGTTATTATTTTGTAGGTTGTGGATGAGTAATGTTTCTTTGGTTTTGCCCCAGTGAGGGTCTTCAGCATGTTTATGGTGTTTCTGGTTTTTGTTTTGGTTTGGAGTATGTGAATTTTGGATCAAAGGTGAGCCTCGGGATTTTGGGTTCTTTGACTGTGGGTAGTTATGTATTGTTGATGTGTAAGTGTAAGATGTTACTGTATTCGGCAGGGTTGTGGTGTTTTTGTATAGTTCAGTTATGTATTTGTTGCAGGTAGTGTTGTGTATTTGTTCTCCGATTATTGGGTCTTTGTTGGGTTTGGGTATGGGTATTGTTTCAGCTGTCTTCCATGTGTTTGGTATTGTATTGGTGTTTAAGGCAGTGTTGAAATTGTTTGTATGGGTTTCTATTTCTGTGTGTACTAAGTATTTTAAATATCTAATGTTAATATTGTCGGGTCCTAATGAGTTGTTATTTTCTGAGAGTTTTATTGCTTTTTTAGTTTGGGCTGTGGTGATGTGTATTGGTGTTGGCTTCGTGTGTGACTGTGTTAGTGAATTAGGTTGCCTTTTGTTTGTTTCTTATAGCAGTGTTGTTGTTAAAAATGATTGTGTGGTTTAGTGATTTATTTAGTTTTATGTTGGTGAGGCCTGCTATGGTCTTCCAAAGTATGGGAGTTTGTTTTGTGTGTTTTGTGATCCCAGCTGTCAGTTAGGTGTTCTTTCCAGATATTTTTCTTGTGTTGTTGTATTTGGGAACCTTATTTCTGTGTTTAATGTGTGGATTTGTGGATCTTTATTTTAGTAGCCGTTCTATTTTATTTGTGTAGTCTGTCCAGTTGACTTTCTGGTAGCTTGTGTAGGTATGGTGTGGTTGTATGAGTTTTATGTTTATTTTGGTGTTGTATTGTATGTTTATTAGAAGGTGATTGAAGATTAAAGCGTTTAGGGTGTTCTATGTTATTTTTCTGGTGTGTGGTGATGTCTGGGGAGGTTTTTTGTTGTTGAATGTTTGAGACAACACAAATAGAGTTGTTGTGATTTAGTATGGTGTGGGAGGTTAGGTTAATTGTGGGCTATTAGTGTTCCTCTGTGGTCGTTGGTTTGAGAATTGAGCGTTGAAGTCGCCTGTGATGATGGTGTTGTCTATTGTTGTTAGGTGGGTAAGTGTGTTTCTTATGTCTCTGTCTTCTGTGAGGTGGTGAGGCTGAATGGTATGTGGATGGCTGTTTTGTTTTTGTGTGACTTAGGGTCTGTTGTTGTGTATGTATATGATCAGGCTTCCTCCAAGCCTGTATGGTCTGTCTGTGATTGTTGGTGTGGTGACAATTTAGTTTCTTGTACAGTGATTATTTCTAGTGTTTGCTATTTGGTCTAGTTCTTGTTGTTTGTTTTGTGTAGGCCGTTTATGTTGATTTGTAATATGTTTATTGGGATGCTCTATTACAATCGGCATGCCTGGGTCAGTCCGTCATCGTCGACGTCTGGCATTCACAATTTAGGAGAAGGTAAATGTTGAAGTTTTTCATTTTTGATTTCACAGTTTTTTTTATTCAACAAAGTTTATAGATAATGAGCTAAATAACAACTTTGCTTAAATAAAAATGACTTTTTATAGCTCAAATTAACTTAGAAAATATCTCACTGTTTTTATAAGAGGTGAAGGTAAATGTTGGACATTTTTTTTTTAATTTACAATTTTTCTTAAAAATAAAGAAGTTTCTATAGATTTTTCCCTCTAAAAAGGATCGTTTTAATGAATTTAAAAATATTTCGCTATGTTATTTTTTTTATAAGTTCAATTAATCTGTAATTTAAGTTTGTCTTTTACTGAACCCATTTGTTACCTCTGGTTGATAGATGCCCTATTATACCAAAAAAAAATTTGATTGTTGTAGCGATTGGCCTGTTTGTTTGTGTTACACCTATGTTAGGTGTGATTTTTGCAGTTGGAGTCGGGTCTAATGTGCAGGTCAAGATGTTTCAGTACTGTGCAATTCTGGTGCTAATAGATTTTTAGTGGACCAAGTGTTGGAATTGCACAGAAATTATGTTTGTTTGTGATGCACCTGTCACATAGCTAACATATGTAGACGGTGCTAGGTCCCGTATTTTGCTGACATCTCCAGAGAGGATCAGCAGAGCACTACACTACCAGACCAGAATGCTGGGGCGGGAAGCCAAGATAAAGGAGACTCTTTTTTTGCTGGTATTCACTGACATTTCAACAGCTTAATATATTGTAATCTTCAATAAAATCCAACGTCACTCCATTATTCCAATATGGCTTCATTTGAAAAAAAAACAATTAAAGTTTCCTTCCTACAACTTTTTTACCCATACTAAAGTTATGTTCTCAACCAAGCTTTTTTGTTTTGAATCAACTGTTTTTAAATTAAAATTGTATCACTATTTTAATATCGTGTTGTGATGAGTTAAAAATATGTCTTATGTTGGTTAAAGAAATGTTTTGTCTTAGTATTTATAGTTATAGAGATATACATGTCTCTGTTATTATAAATATTAACACAAAAACAACTTTAACCAAAATAGAATATGTTTTTAACCTTTCTTGATACAATAGTAAAATAGTGACACAATGTTAGTTTGAAAAAAGTTGGCAAGAATGTAGCCTTTCACAAAAAGATTCTCAACACAGAAATAAATCACAATGGTAAGCTTCAATTCTGGCAGACAGACCCATTTCATACATATTGATCGGCAATAGCACAAGTGAGGTAACCCACATTGAAATAACATAGAGCTTAGTTGTGCCATTTTCAATCCAATTATGTACACCAAATCAAACAGAAAGTACTACCAAATTATTTTGTCCGAGGTCATTCCCCAACACTACTCAATCTATTTTTGCTTGATCTTTATACTTCCCCTTAAAATACACTACTTTTTCTTCTATGCAGATGGCTTAGCTTTGGCATCAACACATTCAAATTACAAAACCACATCTATACTCCTGAAGATAGGCTGAAAGCAAACAAAATATCATTATCTCCTACCAAATGTTTTTCACGCCAGATGCAAATGTCAATCAAGCATTCACCCTGCACAATCAACCCGACCTTTTTGACAAAACTCGTACAGTTCTCGAACTGAAATTTGAAACACATAGGACATCAATAGAACATATGAACTCATCAAAACTAAAAGCAAACAATAAAATAAATTCAATAATAACTCTGGCAAACACAGCATGTGCACATAGCAAAGAAAGGCTACCACACCCTCATATACAAACATGAATAAATTCGAAACAGTATAAGAATAACTTTCTATCACCACTAGAACCACACACAAAATCATTCACATCACTAAGTGTGCCACATTAGCTTTGATAACAGATTTGGTTACAACATTAATCTTGACATACCTGATGTTTGCATGATTGCATTCTAGTAAAAGATGCAGTAATCAGAAATCATAGCTACATAATAGAATACATTTAAACATTCACTCGTATTAAAGCTTGCATATATTAAGTACTTTCATTATCATTTAAAAATTTAAGTATTCAAAGTATGTTTTTTGTTGAAACATTTAATTTTTATAGGAATACAAACAAGAAGATTTCAGAAAAGATGATAGCTCATAATGAAATTTCCAAGAAAAAGACAACCAAAGTTTCGGAACATGTATTGGGAAACACTATCTTTAATGAAAACAATTTTGAGAAGAAAGAACTGGTTTTCCATGGAAATAATACTGGCACTTCCCAAAACAAAGAGAATATACCAATTAAACTTTTCAAAAACAAAGCCTATAAAAAAGAAAGTACTAAAACTATCAGTGGGAATGTTGATGGTATAAATGAAATTGAAAATAGCAATGCTAACCTCAATGTAAAATATTCTAAAGATGAAAATGGCTTCAATAAAAATATGACCAAAGCACCTGGATATGGAACTACTAAGCATGTACTGGATGATAATGTTAAATGCTCAGAGCATATTGCATCCAATAATGTTAGAAAAAACAAAAAATACCGGAAAGAAAGTGTTTTAACTCTAGGTGGAAACAATGATGGTAAAAATGAAGGTGAGAGGAAAAATGCCATCTCCAATGTAAATTGTTCTAAAGTCATTGCTGGTTTGACATCGTTTCAAGAAGAAGTTATTAGGAATGAAGTTTTGACATGTCCAACTGAAAAGGTTCATCCAATTGAAATCAATGATAGTTCCTTGTTGACCAAAAAAGACAACATTTATAATGAAAGTGTTCAGCCATCTCTTCATGATCGGTGTGAAGAACTTTTGGAATCGCCATTTGAAGATAGTGATATAATTCCTCCTAGTTTTGCTAATCATAATGATAGTTCGGGTGGAAAAAAGAGCTATGCTATGTTCAGTGATTTACCAGAAAACCAAAGAAGATCTATTTTGTTTGGTATGAATATTGGCCAACTTCCAAACAGAAGCGTTAAACTTCTTTCTTTCTCTCCTATAAGTCATGAATCTGAATCTGATAAATCTCTTGATGATTCCACAAATTGTGTGAAGAGTAAATATTTTACAAATAATGTTGACAATTTAAACAATTTACAAGATCATGTTCAAGAAAAAGTAATAAATAAAACTGAAGATCAAGAAGCTAAAATTCAAGGTGATACTGAAAAAGAAGCAATGACAGCAGATGAAATTCAAGACACCGAAGAAGAAGCTATGGCAGTAGATGAAATTGAAGATGTTGAAAAAGAAGCCATGACAGATGAAATTGAAAATGCTGAAAAAGAAGCAATGGCAGTATATGAAATTCAAGACGCTGAAAAAGAAGCAATGGCAGTAGATGAAATTCAAAATGGTGAGAAAGAAGCAATGGCAGTAGATGAAATTCAAAATGGTGAGAAAGAAGCAATGACAGAAATCGAAATTCAAGACGTTAATGGAAATGAGGTTGAAGATATCAATGAAAATGAATATGAAATTCAAGATGATAATGAAAATGAAATTCAAGATGTTGTAGAAGAAGCAATGGCAGAAATTGAAATTCAAGATGTTAATGGAAATGAAGTTCAAGATATCAATGAAAATGAATATGAAATTCACGATGTTGTGGAAGAAGCAATGGCAGAAATTGAAATTCAAGATGTTAATGGAAATAAAGAAACGATGACAACAAATGAAATTCAAGATGGTGAATTCGAAGGAATAAATGGAATTGTACCAATGAATAAAGTTGAAACAAAGACAATGAATGAAGCTGATGCTGGACCAATAAGTAATGTTGAAAATGTCTTCCTTTTGAATAGTGCTAGTGATTTCCTGTTTAGTGAAGATGATGTGCAACTATCATCAACTCCAATTGATGAACGACAAATGCAAATTGAAAGTCCAGATATTAGTATTGTGTTGAAGGAGTATCGGCAAAATGGTTTTGATGATATGCTTAGCAATGCTAAAGCTGACACTAATGATAAAAATCATCCTGCTATTGATCGTGATGATACACATAGCATTGTTAAAGCTAAAAATAAAAACTATCCTTCTATTGATATTCATGATACACCTAGCATTATTAAAGCTAATGATAAAAACCCTCATGATACACATAGCATTGTTAAAGCTAAAGATAAAAACTATCCTTCTATTGATATTCATGATACACCTAGCATTGTTAAAGCTAATGATAAAAACTTTCATGTTTTTGATGTTGAAATGGATAATACATTTACGAATCTCTATCAATCAACTCCTAAACTAAAAAATAAATCTGCTAGAAAAATTTTATCGGAACATCCAATAAACTACTCTGATGGGAAACCCTCTAAAGAAAGAGTATCCCTAACAAAGTCAACCTCCAAGAAAAAGGTAAAAAAGGGTCTACCTGATCATTTCAATGCAACACTTGATCACAATTCAGCAATATGCACATCCTCATCAATTAATAAAAGCAAAAGAAAATTGTTTGACCCAATGAATTCTGTGTTAGAACAATCTCCAGCTGTAGATGATAACAGTCTGTGTGCACCTCTCGAGTCAACTGTTAATTATGAGACTAACTCCAAAATTACTCCAGAAAAGTTTGTGAGCTCATCAAAAGGGAGGAAATTTTTCAAGACAAAACATCAAGCAGATACTTCTCAAAAGTCTGCAACGCAAATGGAAAATAAAAGTATTGTTGAAAGTAACAAGTCGGCCAAGAAAGATAAATTTTCTGCTTTCCTAGAATCTCCCACCTGTAGGTTCATGACCCCTAAAGAGTTAAAGCAGCAACATTCCGTCTTTTCTGATTTAGATTCAGATTCAGATTTATGGAGTATTAGTAAATTCACTCCATTCAAGACATACCGAAGCTTCAATGAAATTAAAAGTGCCGAGAAAGCCCGTGCTAAAAGTTCCGAGAAAGCCCGTGCTAAAAGTGCCGAGAAAGCCCGTGCTAAAAGTGCCGAGAAAGCTCGTGCTAAAAGTGCCGAGAAAGCTCGTGCTAAGAGCGCCGAGAAAGCAAGGACTAAAAGTGCCCAGAAATGTCGACCTAAAATTTTTGGAAGTGGTAGAAAACATCGCACACCAGCTAGATTGAAGTTTGACAAATGCTATGATTCTTCTTCTTCTGAAATGAATGTTTCAAATGAAAAAACTCTTTCTGTAGGATGCAAAAATAAATCTAAAACATCGCTTTCAATGTTGAATCGTATTGATGACATCGATTCTGATTTACTTTCTCAAGATGCTGAAGAGGTCCTGAGAGACACGAGCTTCAACTCATTCACTGATGGAAGTAAGATGTGTCACATAAATAATTTCAATTTGGTGAATGTTAAAAAGAAAAATGATTTGACCACTGAAGTTGAAGTCAAAGTCAAAGGCCCAGTAACACGTAGTCAAAAGAGAGATCAAGAAAAGGAAATCAAAAAATTTTTAAGTAATGTTTTGCCTTCAGAAAACAAAAAAAGAAAAGGTTGTAAAAAGTTGACAGTTCCAAATAACACTCCAGTTGAAATTGGTGAAAGGTCAAAGGTAGTAATTCATGCTGGACCAGAGCAAATAATTAATGATCTTAAAGGTAAAGGGAAATCTTACCTCAAAAATAAAAGCATTTTGAATCAAAAGAAAGGAACTTTCGGTTTTGTTCGTGAAGATAAAAGTCCTACACATTTTGATGATGATGAAGAAATGGAGGATGTCAGTGAGAGATCTGTCACCATGAACCCTAAATGTTTGCAGTTTAACTCTTCAACTGAATCTGGAAGGCATCAAGTTTTGTCTACACAGAGATGGCTAAACACGCCATTTCTATTTGGGGATGAAAGCACATCTCTACCAACTATGAATGAGAACTACACTGAAATTAATGACCTACCTTTGGGTGTTTCTTCAGACAGTTCAATTCATATGCTAGATTCAGACAGGCAAAATGCTAGAGCTTCTAAGAAAAGAAAGGTAAGTGGTAATTTTTCATTTTTCTCAATTAAACTTGTTAGGGTATCCATCCTACGGATGCCCTATTATAATGAATGTGCGTGGGTCAGTCTGTCGTCATCATCTGCGGCGTCTCGCATTCACAGTTTAGGTGAAGGCAAATATTAAGGTTTTTATTTAATAAAGTTTAAAGTTTATAATAACTTTGCTGAAATAAAAATCTATAAATTATATTTTCTTTAAAAAATGATGTTGTTTAACTTTAATGAACATAGAAACATAGAAAATGCCCACTGTACCAGAACCACACACACAACTTTAAACACGTCTTCGCATGCCCTTGTGTGTGGACGGACCTGGCCCTGGAGGTCCTCTGAATGGACCCAATGGAGCGGTGGGGTTACTTACGGTGGGGTCGACAACAACAACATGCAGTCATAATTATTTCACTAGGTGAAGGCAAATGTTAAAGATTTTTATTTTTAATTTTACAATTTTTTTTATTGAATACAGTTTATAGACAATGATCTGAATAATAACTTGGCTTAAATAAAAAAAATCGTAAAAAAATATGTTTTCTTTAAGAAATTTAGTTTTTTATTTAACTTTAATAAACATAGAAAATATTTCACAATTTCTACAAGAGGTGAAGGGAAATGTTGGAAGCTTTTGATTATTTATATAACTATTTCACAATTTCTACAAGAGGTGAAGGGAAATGTTGAAAGCTTTTGATTATTTATATAACTATTTCACAATTTCTACAAGAGGTGAAGGGAAATGTTGAAAGCTTTTGATTATTTATATAACTATTTCACAATTTCTACAAGAGGTGAAGGGAAATGTTGAAAGCTTTTGATTATT